>PITA01010808.1:0-69951 GCA_004023965.1 Spilogale gracilis | reverse complement strand
TGGAAGAGATTATGCTGAGTGAAATAAGCCAAGAAGAGAAAGTCAAGTATCGCATGGTCTCACTTACTTGCGGTGCATGAGGGGCAAACTGGAGGACAGTGGCAGAAGGAAAGCAAATGGGAAGTAGGGTAATCTAGGGAGGGAAACGAAACAACAGAGACTTTGGACACAGAAACAAACTGAGGGACTTGGAGGGAGGGGGGTGGAGGGATGGTAGAGCCTGGTGGTGGGTACTGGGGACACCTAAAGCGGGGAGCACTGGGTGTGGGGAATGGGGAATGAATCTTGAAACACTGGAAAAAAAAAACTTTAGTAACAATAAAAAAACAAAAAACACACACAAAAAAACTAGATTTAAAAAAAAAATCCCTGATTTGCAACATTCGCTGATTTTGAGATTGTAAATACTGCTATCATGGTTAATTTAAAGCTACAGGAGCATCACTGAATTCAGAGTTGGGATGAGATGCACACCATCAGCTCTCGAGAGCTGCCAGGAGCTGGCTCCAGCTCACCACTGTTCCTTTGTTTTTTGCCTACTTCTGTAGAGGCTGGAGAACATGATTGAAGAATTCAAGGAAGGGAATGATCATCATTGACCAAGTATTTATAAATGGGAATGTTGGCAACAGTTACAAAGGTGGAATGGGGAAGAACTGCATGTAGGGAAATAAGAGGGTAATTTGGGTGCTAGATGAAAAAGGATGATCTGATCAAGGACTGGAAGAGTAGAAGCAGGAAAGAAGGAATGATCTGAGAAACACTGTACAGGTAAATGCATGACAGTGTGATGGGTTACACTGGACAGAGGAGGGGAAGGAGAGTGGGAATAAAACCCAACCTGAGGTCTCCAGGCTGGAGCCTGGGTGAGGTGTCAAATAAAATTGACAATATCGAATGTGGAAAAGCAGGTTTGTAGGGGAAAATGTTAGTTTAATTTGCGACATATTAGTTTGAGAGATCTCCAGAATATCCTAGTAGACTTATTCAGAATGCATTTAGAAATAGGAATTTGTATTTTGGTAGGAAGGTCTGCCTTGCACTCATCACTGAAAGGGCATTACTAAAAAAGCCTCTCTCCTTCTAACTTCAGTCCGGCTCCTCTAAGCCCACTAGGCTTCAATATTAGACTTTAGTGCCTACCTTTTTCAGGCCTGTGCTGTCCAGTTATAGCAAGAATCCTCTTAAGTCAGTTTAGTGAGAATTCCCCACCCTTGAAATCTGCTCAAATTCTTCATCCAGATCCTTGATATCTAGTTACCCTGACCTGCCTTCACAAAGAATCCTGGTTAAGTCCATTTAGCTGGAATACCCCTTACCCTTGATGTTTCTTCTTAGTAAGTTTCCATCCACTGACCCCTACTGTGCCTGGCTATAAATCCCCACTTGTCCATGCTGTATTCAGAATTGAGCCCAGCTCTGCACTAAAGTCTCTCCTCTCCTATTATAGTTAATAAAACCTGGTTTTACTGTTTCAACTGCTATTCAGCTCTGAGTTTTCTTTAATACCAATCCAGGGAATAAGGTGTAGAAGGAAAAGGACCAAGAATGAAACCCAGAGAAAGCCAACACTTAGGGATCCGAAGGCATAGTAAGGGGCAACCGGCTGGCTCAGTCCGTAGAGCATGCAGCTCTTGATCTCAAGTTCTAGCCCCACTTTGGGTGTAAAAATTACTTAAAAATAAAACTTTTTTTTAAAAAAGAAGGCGTAGTAAAGTGAAATGAGGGTGATCAAATACATAGAAGAATGATGGAAGAGACCTAGGAGTAATTAGATTCATACAGGAAGAGAATTTCAAGAAATAGAAGGTGGCCAACAGTTCAAGTGTTGTAGAGACATCATGGAGAATGGCCAAGAAGAGAATTTTGGATTTAGGACATCATCATTGACCCTTGAGGGAGGAATTTCTTCTGAGTGGTGGCAGATGGGAACCAAGTTAAGGTTCAGAGGCAATGAGGAACTATGCAGAGAATGGATAAATTAATGGAAATATCAACAGAAGAACCACAAGTAATGTGTGATAAGATGGCAAAACTGAGTGAAAGGCAACATTTGGTTGGATCGATAGTAATCACATCATGTAGGCCAAAGTATACCAAAAAAAAAAAAAAAAAAAAAAAGAATCTCAAGCTTTGAAAAATTAAAACATTCTATTACTGCTTTTATAAGTGAAATTTATTAAAAGTCCTTGCCCAGATATTGTATATTATATAGGACATGGATTCAGGAGTAAAACTTACTATTAAAATGAGCCATACAATATCCTTGGGCATTTAATGCACCAAAGAGTATCCAAATTTAATAGTCATTCAATTCTAAGACAGACTCTTAAATTTCCTAAGCTTCTAACACATTACTTTATCAGTGCTCTGGGGGAAAAGTAGATAGCAAAACTTTTGGGATTTTGTTATTCTGCTGGCATAAAAGAATTGAAATTTTCTCCCAAAAGGTTGAAAGGGAAGGAAAACTTCCAGAACAGAATAAATTTCTGTTTTCATCAATGCCAAGGTAGTAAAAGCCTTTTTTTCTTTCTTTCTTTTTTTTATGTGATCCTGGAGTTGAGTGCTTGAAAACAAGTTATGGTCTATGGGTTAATCTCTCTTTGCTTCCAATCTAAGTGTGATTCTTCTGTGATAAAACTCATTGCAACTGTTGTATGAAACAGGCTAACAAATGGTTTTGAAAATTAGAAAAAAATACGTCTGCATAGGAAGTCTGGGATTTATCTTTATTCTGAACTCTAAAATGTGACCTCCTTCCAAAATATGGAGTTATAATTACTGTTTCCACTTTTATTTTGATATGAAATTTACTTGTCTGAAGTCCTCTCCAATTTCATACATTTGCAATTATTTTTAAATGTATGTCTGTTTTTCTATTACTGAGAAAGATACGGCTTTTTAATGGGAATTGTGAGAATTTGTGCAACTTTTTTTTTTTAGGTTTTATTTATTTATTTGACAGACAGAAACACAGCTCGAGAGGGAACACAAGCAGAGAGAGTGAAAGAGGAAGAAGCAGGCTTCCTGCCAAGCAGAGAGCCTGATGCGCGGCTTGATCCCAGGACTCTGGGATCATGACCTGAGCTGAAAGCAGATGCTTAACGACTGAGCAACCCCGGCACCCTAATTTGCGCAACTCTTAAAAGCCTTCTGTTTTAACTCTGGTCACATATTGGGAACATAAATGGATATGCTCCATTTCCATTTTATATTTCCCTTCTACTTAAAAGAATATTTTCTTATTGTTTGTAATGCAGAATTATTTGATATTTTGCTTTACTTAGACTTACTTATTTTTGAAGTTTAAGTAACCAATTCAGAACTTGAAATGTGAGTAAATAATTAAGTAGTCAAATAATTGTCAAGTCAAAGACAGAAACATGAGCCCCCCTTTTTTTTTCCTAAAAGAGAAACCAGAGGGAACTCACTGCTTTTGAGTATTTCCTCATCGATTAGGAGTCTTAGATGCACGTAAGGATGAAAGGAGGGAATCACTCAAAAGAGAATCAACTCTTTCTTTTAATCCCAAAGATACATTATGTAATTTCCATCAGCAACTATTCATCAAATGCATTCTAAGACATTTTTACTGAAATTAATCTCTTATGGATATTGCCGTCATGGAGCTTATGGTTTTGTAAAGGAGTTAAAGCAGA
Organism: Spilogale gracilis; assembly: GCA_004023965.1. Taxonomy (NCBI): domain Eukaryota; kingdom Metazoa; phylum Chordata; class Mammalia; order Carnivora; family Mephitidae; genus Spilogale; species Spilogale gracilis. Next base: position 66,292 of record PITA01010808.1, on the reverse strand, counting down.
TGTGAAAATAATTATAATTAGTATGGAAAGTATGATAGATAGGGGTTTAGAAGAAGAATTTTGTATGGAGAAAAGGATTCATAGCAGAGTTTGCACTTGATTGAGCCCTAAAAGTTATCTAGAGTTTGAACATGCAAATAATGGGTGGGAAAGAGTTACCCAGCTTTCGGCATGTAGAGATGGGGAAAAAATTGTTGACAGAGGGAGCAATATGGACAAAGACACAGAGGGGATGTTAAGTGGATAACGAAGTTTGGCTGGAGCATAATAAGGTCACAACTAGTGAATCATTAATCTTTAGGCAAATGGAAAACCATTATGACTGTTGAGCAAGAAATGGTGTGACCAGCGCTGGCTTTTGGAAGAAGGTTAATTTTGCAGCATTGTGTAGAATTTCCTGGAGTACATTATCTATATTAGTCTCCTTTAACCAACTTCACTTTATATATATACATCCCCCCTACCCACCACCATCAAAATGTTCTAATTCCTGGAAGCTAGGTCTTCATTATCCCAAACTCAGGGACAATGCACACAGGAGAATAATGGCTGACACTTTAATCTCAGGGTTGATTCTGAGTGTTGAGTCTACTGCCAAACTATAATTCAAGCCCAAGGAAACCTGTATATCCATTTCTGAGTATTATTGGTTAAGTAAAATAATGTGTCATGTTTGAGTGAGTCAATTTTATTCTCCAGTATAGCAGGTGTTTGGAGATCGCTTTGAAAATATTTTTTCTCTTACCTCTTCTCTTTCCAGCACCTTTTCGTGCAAAGACCACTCCACAACCCAAGATTCTTTCTGAAATATTTGGCTTAAGGCTCAACAGTGCATTGGAGTAACCAACTCCACTTTAGAATGAATACAATTAAAAATATTGTTGCAGAATTGAAATGTATAACAAACTAATCCTATGAACATTTAAACTTTAATGGACACTGTTTTCCGATAAAGTACTTAATGTTAATTAAAGCCTTTAATGACATTTTACATTTTACCCACAAATTCTGGTTTTCCTTTGTATTTCTCTTCTGTGAGTATTCATATTTACTTTCAAGGCAAAATAGAAGACAACGTGATTTATTTTTCACCGACTCTGGTTTATGACGCTCTGCCAGTAGAATGATCTATGGCACATTACATTTTGATGGCATCTGTTATAGTATGTTGATGAAATGAGTTATTGAGCTTGATTAAAGATTTGAAGGAACATATCTTTCACATAAGGAATAAAATATAAAAAAATCTCATGAAGAAATTGTGATTAGATGAATTAACTCTGTAAATGTGCTTCCTATTTATTTTAACTCAGTATCAAAGGGTCACATTATTTCATCTACAGTTTTTTTCAGAGTGTGATAAAAAGATACCAGTTTTAGTGGGCTGTTGAGATTTTATGTGTTTGTATTTCCAGAGTAACTTGACTTTGTATGACTTTGTCAATATTTCGTTTCTGTCTGCAGACATAATTTTACTTTTTCTTAATTTTCCTCTTCTGTGTTTTTCATGCTTGTTGATACAAAGAGTGATGATTTCAGCATATTATTAATAGTTCAAACATTCTGTTTATTACAGATTATAACCTATATTTCAATTTCCAAAGGGGTAAAAAAAAACCTCAAAATGTGAGAATACAGTGCAACAAATGACATCTCCTTTCCTGGAATGAAATGCTCCTCTTGCCAATGACCAGTTAACTTGAGTTGCACATTCTTATTGACCATAAAAGCACACTGTATGGACCATACTCTTAAACTTCTGTAGCTTGTGTAGCAGTCACATAAAGTGCCTCTGGCACCAAGACTTCTATCTAAAAGGGGCCTATAGTTTGCTTTCAGCTTGAATCTCAACTGGGAAACCACTGTTTCCAGCAAAGGAAAAGGACATTGCTTTCCTGACAGCACAAGCCAAACACGCTGGGCTCAGTGGGGCAGTCTGGAGCAGGCCTAAGGACACTGCTTATTGCACAAGCTTCACACAGAAGGCTTGCTGGACATAACCCATATATAAAGGACTTTTTAACACATATGAACTAAATTTTTTTTTCCCAAAAGAGAAATAAAGACCTTGATTCTAGGAAGTCACATTCTAGAATACACCAATATGGGACAAGTCCAATGAGGGACAAACAAGATAAGAAAAATCCACATTGTAGGGTAAGGATTTCCACCAGCTTTGTCTTTTCTCTTCTTTTCTTTTCTTTTCTTTCCTTCATTCCTTTTTTTTAAATTTTATTCATTTATTTCACGGAATTCACAAGCAGAGGGAGTGGCAGGTACAAGGAGAGGGAGAAGCAGGCTCCCTGCTGAACAAAGAGCCTGATGTGGGACTCAATCCCAGGACCCTGGAATCATGACCTGAGCTGAAGGCAGACACAACCAACTAAGCCACCCAGGTGCCCTCCATCAGCTTTTTCTATCCCATTCTGTTCATTCTTCAAAGAACTATATATTGGGCATCTACTAGGCATTTATACTTCATGCTTATGTTACTGTATATTCCATCATGAGAATTTGGTCAGTCGTAATCAGCATTTCTTGTCCCAGTAAATATCCTCTCTTGGTATTGTTTAGAGAAATACCTGGGTCAGACAATCTCCCCCTACTACAGCTACTGCATGTTGTAGTTGACAACCTGTATGACTTAGAAAACCAAGGGCGCCTGGGTGGCTCAGTCATTAAATGTCTGCCTTAGGCTCAGGTCATGATCCCAGAGTTCTGAGATCCAGCCCTGCACTGGGCTCCCTGCTCGGCAGGAAGCCTGCTTCTCCCTCTCTCACTCCCCGTTGCTTGTGTTCCCTCTCTAGCTACGTTTCTTTTTGTCAAATAAATAAATAAAATCTTTAAAAAAATCAGAAACCCGTATCTCCTTTACACAATATTGCCTCACCAATACTTATTTTGGCTCAATCAACTAAATATCATGATAGATTAAGAGAACATAACTATAAATTTCTAGTGACCACTTTGGTTTTGTAGGGGCAGGAGCAAAGCAAATTCTTAAAGGACAGATAACTCCAAACTAATTTCATAAAAATTCTATGGTAATAAATCCTAAATTCATGCATCCGTATAAATATATACATTGGACCTTATAAACTCATTTAGTCTTTTCCATGTAACATCTATTAAATCTATTAAATATTATTTAATCTATTAAATCAGGACATCCACAGGACCCATATTTATAATAACTACAAACACATATAGAGCTTATTAAATGCCAGGCACTACTCTAAGTACATATAAGTCATTTCCTCTTTAAGATGATGTGACCTATAATGTAGATACTGCAATTATTGCCATTTAGAGGCATATATGTCTGGACTTTCAAGCTGGCAGCTTGATTTCAGAGTCCACATTCACCAGCTAGCCACACTGCCTATCATTATGATGGGTTTGCAAGAGTGAGCTTACAAAAGTTACAGTGGGATGGTAGGTCTTCCTCCTTCATTTGCTAAAATGTACTAAGTCCCTGTGAGGTGACAGGTGCCATTTTAGGCATGGAGGACACCAAGGAAAATCAACCCTGGCCTTTGACCACAAAGAATATTTAATACTGTTTGGTGAATTCCAAAATACAAATTCCTTTGAGCACTCTGAAGCAATAACGTTCAATGTTAATTTCAGTTACTTCTATGAAAGTTAATCAGTGTCTGTGTCTAAGATTGAGAGCTGCACTGAGTTTGTATTTCAACCCCTCTTCCCTTTTACAGATAGTTCTATATCTTGAAGGGCAAGTGCTAATAGTAGAAAACCCCAAAGGAAATTCGTATTACTGAGATGACTGCCATTCTTCAGTCTCAATTAATTTCATACGCATGCTGAACATTATATAAAGCGTCTAAGACTGAGGCACTTTACTCCTCTGAGGAAGCATCTTAGTGAGATGGAAGGGCCCAGCGCTTGAAGTCTGAAAACTGGTCCTCCTCACTAGCTTCTAGACCTTGGGTTAATTCTTGCTAAGCCTGTTTCCTCATCTATAAAAGGACAACATAGGGGTAAAAAGCATCTTCAAAGACTATTACTAAGTGGGCTGTGTGTATGTGTGCATGTGGAAATTTTGATAACATGACAGATTCTTATTTTTTTTAAAATCGAAGTGTTCCTGGAGGAACTTTAAACTCTTATAACTGTGTCTATCCATAGGGAACATCTGAAGGTTTTGCAGGACAATTAAACTCAATAAACAGTGATATTCAATCTTGTTTTCATTAGTCCTGGTTGAGTGACACTCTGGTTGCTATGACCAAGCCTTCAGAGAGTCTCTTGCTATCGCTATCAATTATGGACATCCAGAGAAAGCAAATCGGTGTATTTCTCTAGGAGGGGATAGTGGTGGTGCAATATGGAAGGGAAGAAGCTATATACACATGATACTGCAAATGTCCTTTTCGAAGTTAACCAGAAGGCATCTCTAAACCGTCATAAGCACTTAACAGAGAGGTGAATAGCTATAAGAAAACTCTGCATCTTAAGAAAAAAAAAATTCCTGGAAGCTTGAATAAGAGAATTTTCTTTATATAGCAGCAAATTCAGCTGCAAACTATATAGATATTTCCAAATGAATACAAAATGTATCAAATGTATTAAATTAATACTATTAGGCAGCCATTTTGTCAGGCACTAGAGAGACGATTGTGAGTAATACATGCCAATTTTCTGGTCTCAAAGCCTGCACTGTGTTGAGCATATAAACAAGTAAAGGAATAATGGAACATGATGAGTGATATGAAAGAGGAGACAGAGCATTACAAAGGAAACAGGAAGGACAACTAAGTCAGGGAGGGCTTTCCAGAAGAAATAATATTGAAACTGAAAAGGGAAAGATGAAAATTAAATTCTCTACAAGTAAATATTAGTGTCCTCAATTTATAAGTAAGGAAATTAAGACACTACTAAGAGGTTACATGGTCTATAAATACATGGTGGTAATGAGAGTAACAGCCAGTCAAGGCAGCTCTTGTGTATGTGTGTGTGTGCGTGCATACGTGTGTGCACGCGCACACACACACATACACACACATATATGGCCAGGAGAGACAAAGATAAGGACGAAGATTAGTTTTGATTTTAATGATGGAATAGATTTAAATATATTTAAAAGCTAATGGGAGAGAATCAGTCTCTGTTTGGCTGGAAAGGAGAGGGTTCTAGAGCTTCCAAGAGGGACTGGCTTCAGCATTACATTATCACAGAAATGTAAATAGCTGAATACACATGCAGGCGAATGAATTTTAATCTAATACTCCAGAGCTGTTTGATTAACTTTTAAAGGGACCTAATCAGAAATTCACACTCCAGATGTTGTTGCTTTCAAAATATTGTTCTCAAAATCAACATCAGAGAGTTTTTTAATTAGCCTGAAATATGTGTTAGGAGTTAATACTGAAGTGTTGAAGAAATGTTCATGTTGAAGAAATGTTGAAGAAAGACAGTCCAAGCCCCACCATATTTGTCTGATTCAGGTTTAAGACTCTGGCAAGTCCAACTTCATTGTATCTCTGCAACATGCTTCTAAGTTCCTATACTTCTTGAAGAATTCTATCAGTCAATTCAACTGCATTTTCAGGCTGGTCACAGAATATTTTTTAATGCCTAAGTGAAACTTTCATTGCAGGGTTGGCTACATAATCTCCAAAGTCCAGTGCAAACTGAAAATGCAGGGCCACCTGATAAAAAGCAGGAATAAAATGCCATTATAGATATTAAAATACATTTTTAAAAATATTTTTATTTATTTGACAGAGAGAAACACAGCCAGAGAGGGAACACAAGCAAGGGGAGTGAGAGAGGGAGAAGTAGGCTTCCCGCCGAGCAGGGAGCCTGATGTGGGGTTCAATCCCGGGTCTCCAGGATCATGACCTGAGCTGAAGGCAGTTGTTTAACCAACTGAGCCACCCAGGTGCCCTAAAATACATTTTTTTCTTTTCTTCTTAGGTCTCACTTTTGACTTATCATGGTGGTTTTTAGTTCCTAATTTTTTTTATTATGGTAACATACACATAACTATGAAATTTACCATCTTAACCTATTTTTAAGTGTAGAGTTCAATGGTATTAAATACATTCATAATCTTGTACAACCATTACTGCCATCCATCTCCATAATTCCTTTCATTCTATATCCATTAAACAGTAACTCCCCTTCCCCCTTTCCCCAGGCCATGGCAGTCACCATTCTACTGTGTGTGCCTATGATTTTGACTACACTAAGTATCACTTACAAGCGGGAGTTACACAGTACTTGTCTTTTTTTTTTTTTTTTTTTTTTTTTTTTTTGGTGACTGGCTTATTTCACAGCATTATATATTCAAGGTCCACTCATGTTGTAGTATGTATCAGAAATTTCCTTCCTTTTTAAGACTGCATAATATTCTCTTGCATTTCTATACATTTTTTATTATTTATTTATATGTTGATGGATAGTTAGGTTGCTTCCATATTTTAGCTACTGTGAATAATATTTTCATGAACAGTGGTGTACAAATATTTCTATTGAGGCCATGCTTTCAATTCTTTTGGGTATATATCGAGAAGTGGAATCGCTGGGTTATCAGGCAATTCTATTTTTTTAATTTTTAGAGAAGCAAATATATATCATGCCTGCATCATTTTGTATTTCCACCAACAGTACACAAGATTTCTCTAGATCTTCACCAACACTTATTTTGGTTTTTGTTTTGTTTTTTGTTTGATAATAGCTATCCTAAAGGGTGTGAGGTTATATCTCATTGTAGTTTTGATTTGCATTTAATGATTAGTGTGTTGAGCTTTTCACATGCTTATTGGCCATCTGTATTGTCTCCTTTGGAGAAATGTCTATTCAAATCCTTTGCTCATTTTAAAATTTCAGTTGTTACTGTTGAGTTTTAGGAGTTCTTTATATATTCTGGATATTAATCCTGTATCAGACATATAATTTGCAAACGTTTTCTACCATCCTGTGAATTGCCTTTTTACTCTGTTGATATGTTGATATTGCTTTAAATGCACATTTTTTTTAATTTTGTGAAGTTTAGTTTGTCTATTTTTTCTTCTGTTATCTACATCTTTGGTGTCATATGGAAGAAATCATTGCCAAATCCAATGTCATGAAGACTTCACCCTTTGTTTTCTTCTAAGAGTTTTCTATTTTTTTATTCCATACACTTAGGGCTTTGATTAATTTAAAGTTTATTTTTGTATGTGGTGTTAGGCAAGGGTCCAACTTCATTGTTCTACATATGGATATCTAGTTTCCCAGCACCATTTGTTGAAGAGACTATTCTTTCCCTGTTGAACGGTTTTCCCCGTCTTTGTCAAAAATTATTTCTACCATGTATGTGAGTGTTGATTTCTGGGTTCTTTATTCCATCACCACTGGTCTATATATCTGTCTTCATGCCAGTGCCACAGTGTTCTGATTACTGTAGCTTTACAGTAACTTTTGAAATAAGGTATGAGTTGTCTAGTTTTTGTTTTTCTACTTGAAGATTGTTTTGGCTATTCAATGTCTCCTGAGATTACATATGAATTTTAGGATAACTTTTTCTATTTCTCCAAAAGCATCATGGGGATTTTAATAGGGAGTACACTGAATCTATAAATCACTTTGGGTTATACTGACATCTTTTTTTTTTTTTTTAGAAAAATATTTTTTTTTAAAGATTTTATTTATTTATTTGACAGAGCAAGATCACAAGTAGGCAGAGAGAGAGGAGGAAGCAGGCTCCCCACTGAGCAGAGAGCCTGATGTGGGCTTTGATCCCAGGACCCTGAGATCATGACCTGAGACGAAGGCAGAGACTTTAACCCACTGAGCCACCCAGGTGCCCTTATATTGACATCTTAACAATATTAAGTCTTCATTTCTATAAACATGGGATGTATTTCCATTTATTTATGTCTTCTCTAATTTCTTTCAGCAATATTTTGTTTTTATTGTGTAGGTTTTTCACCACTTCAGGTAATTCCTAAATATTTTATTCTTTTTGATGCTATTATAAATGAAATAGTTTACATTATTGTCTTTTCAGATTGTTCATTATTAGTATATAGAAATGTAACTAATTTTTGTGTTTTCACCATGTATCCTGTTACTTTGTTGAACTTATTACCTCTAACAGATTTTTGGTGCTGTCTTTAGAGTTTTCTACATATAAGATACTATTGTCTACCAACAGTATTATTTTACCTCTTCCTTTCCAGTTTGGATGCCTTTTTTTTTCCTTGTCTAATTCGCTGGCTAGAACTTCCAATACTATGTTGAACAGAACTTCCAACATTATGGTGAAGGGTCATCTTTTCCTTGTTCCTTATCTTAGAGGAAATGATTTCAGTCTTTCACCATTAGTATAATGCTCTGTGAGTTTTTCATATATAGCTTTTATTATGTTGAAGTATTTTTTTTTTACTCTTTCTAGTTTGATTGTTTTTATCATATACTTTTACTGCAGCAATTGAGATGATAATGTGTTTTTTCCCCCTCTTCATTCTGTTAATATCGTGTTTCAGATTGATCAACTTTCACATGCAATAACATCCTTGTATTCCAGAAATAAGTTCCCTTTGGTTACAATGGTATATAATCCTTTTAATATGATGCTGGATTTGATTTGCTAGTATTTCATTGAGGAAATTTGCATCAATGTTCATGAGAGACATTAGTCTGTAATTTTCTTTCCTTGTAATGCTTGTGTGGTTTTGCTATCAGGGTAATGCTGGCCTCCTGGATAGAGTTATGAAGTGTTTTCTCCTCTTCAACTTTCTGGGAAAAAAAAAATGAGAAGGACTGGTATTAGCTCTTCAGATGTTTCATAGAATTTATCAGTGAAAACAATCTCATCTAGGGCTTTTCTTTGTCTGAAGATTTTTTATCACTGATGCTATCTCTTTACTAGTTTTAAGTCTTTTCATAGTTTTTATCTCTTGAGAGGTTTTGTGTTTCTAAAAGTGTATGCATTTCATCCAGGGTACCCAATTTGTTGGTTTACAATCATTTGTAGTACTTTCATGTAATCCTTTTCATTTCTAGAATAGGTAGTAATGTCCCATTTTCATTTCTGATTAGTAAGTTGAGTCTTCTAGCCCATCTTGGAAATATTTATCAATTGTGTTGATCTTTTCAAAGAACCAAGTTTTTTGTGCTTTTTTTAAGGTTTTATTCATTTATGAGAGAGAGAGAGAAAGAAAGAAAGAGCAGGGGGGGGAGAAAGAAGCAGGCTTCCCGTTGAACAGGAATCCCTACCTGGAGCTCGATCCCAGGACCCCTGGGATCATCATCTAAGCTGAAGGCAGATGCTTAACTGACTGAGCCACCCAGGCACCCCTCAAAGAACCAACTTTTGATTTAATTAATTTTCTCTATTTCTTTAATTTTTTAAATTTGTGCATGAGTCATTATTATTTCCTTTCTTGCAATAACTTTGGGTTTAGTTTGTTTTTCTTCTTCTAGTTCCTTAAGTAAAGTCAGGTTGTTGATTTGAGATCTTTTCTTGCTTTTTAATGTAAGTGTTATAGCTATAAGTTTCCCCTTAGCATCACTTTCACTGTGTCCTATAATTTTGGTATGTTGTGTTTTCACTTTCACTTGTCTTCATTTTCTAGTTTCTCTTGTGACTTCTTCTTCTTCATTGGTTATTTTAAGAGTGTACTGCTTAGGATGCCTGGGTGGCTCAGAGGGTTAAAGCCTCTGCCTTCAGCTTAGGCATGAAGCTCAGGGTCCTGGGATCCAGGCCTGTGTTGGGCTCTCTGCTCAACAGGGAGCCTGCTTCCCCCTCTCTCTCTGCCTGCCTCTCTGCCTACTTGTGATCTCTTTCTGTCAAATAAATAAATAAAATCTTAAAAAAAAAAAGAGTGCACTGCTTAATTTCTACAAGTTTCTGAATTTCCTCATTTTAATTGCGATTGAGTTCTAATTTCATCCTGTTGTGGTCAGAGAAGATATTTTGTGTGATATCTATCTTTTTAAATCTACCGAGACTTCCTTTGTAGCCTAACATATCCTGGAACATATTCTGGAAAACATTCCATGTGCACTTGAGAAGAACGTGTATGCCGTGTAGAATGTTCTATATACGTCTGCTAGCTCTAGTTGTTGTTTTATAGTGTTTTGTAAGTTCTCGATTTCCTTATTTATCTTCACTCGTTCCACATGTTATTGAGAATGAGATATTGAAATATCCAAACATCACTGTACAACTGTTCATTTCTGCCTTCAATTTTGTCAGTTTTTGCCTTCTATATTTTGAATGCCTGTCATTAGGTTTATAAATGTTTGTAATTGTTATACCTATTTGTTTTATTGAATATTTTATTAATACAGTATGTCCTCTTTTGTCTCTTATAACCTTTTTTTGATTTAAAGTCTAACTTTTGTCTGATATTAGTACAGTCACTCCTGCTCTCTTTGGATTATTATTTTTAAGGGGTATATTTTCCATCTTTTCACTTTCAATCCATCTGTGTCTTTAGATCTAAAGTGAGTCTTGAAAATATCATATGGTTGGGTTATGTGTTTTTATCCATCTTCCAATCTTTATCTTTTGAATGAGGAGTTTAACCCATTTAAAGTAATTAATTATAAAAAAGTACTTACTTCTATCATTTTGTTATTTGTTTTACATTCACTTTATAGATTTTTTGTCCCTTATTTTCTGAATTACTGTTGTTTGTGTTTAAATTTTTTATACTGAAATGTTTAAATAACATTATTTCCTAGTGTGTATATTCTATAGTTGTTTTCTTTGTGGATATCATAGGGATTACATTTAACATCCTAAAGTTGTAACACTCTAATTTGAATTTATATCAGTTTAACTTTAATAATATACAAAAAGCTCTCCTCCATCACAGCATTATTGCTACCCTTTTTGGTTAATGATTATTACAAAATTACATCTTTATAAGTTAATAATTTTTAAATGTATTAGTCTCTTAATTTATGTAGAAAACAAATTTTGGAGTTATAAATCAAAGTTATACTAGATTTCATATAAGTAATTGTATTTGTTAAAATTAGTCTCTTTAATCAAGTTGAGAACAAAAAAGTGGAGTTACAAACCCTTGTTACAATAATATTAGCTTTTATAGCTGCTCATGTGTTTATTTCTATTGAGATCTTTATTTCTTCATATGGCTTCAAGTTACTATCTAATGTCTTATTTCACCTTGCAGAACTCTCTATAGCATTTCTCTCAGGACAGATTTAATGGAAACAAATTCTCTCAGCTTTTATGTGGGAATATTTTTATCTCTTCCTCACTTTGAAGGACACTTTTCTGGATATGTAATTCTTGATTCTGACATTTTTTAGCACTTTGATAATATCAGCCCACTGCCTTCTGGTCTCCAGTTTCTGATGAGAAATCTGCTGATAAACTTATTGAGAATCCTTTCTGTGTGATTAGTCACTTTTTTCTTGCTGCTTTCAAGATTTTCCCTGTATTTATCTTTCAAAAGTTTAAGTATAATATGTCTTGGCATGGGTCTCTTTTTAAAGTTTATCCTACCTGGAGTTCTTTGAGCTTCCTGGATGTAGTTTCCAGCTCCTATTTTTTCAAATAATCTCTGTACCCCTTCCTCTTTCTCTTCTCCTTCTGGAATTCTCACAATACATATATTGGTCTACTTAATAGTATCCCTCAGATCCCTTAGATTTTGTTTACTTTTCTTCAGTTGTTTTTCTTTCTTTTCCTTGGGCTTGATCAATTCCACTGTCCTGTCTTCAAGTTAATTGATTACTACTGCTTTTTCAAATATGCCTTTGTATCCTAATTTTTCATTTCAATTATTGTACATTTTAACTCCAGAAATTGTTTTAAGTTTTTAAAAAATTTTCTCTTGTTGATACTTTCATTTTGTTCATCCATCATTTTCTTAACTTTTGTCACTCTTCTTTTAGTTCTCTGAGTAGTTTTAAAACAGTTGTTTTAGAGTTTTTTTCTAGGAGATCTGCCATCAGGACTTTCTCAGGGACAGTTTCTGTTGATATAGTTTTTTTTCTTTGAATGGGCCATATTTTTTGTTTCTTCATATGCTTTGTGATTGTTTGGTTGAAAATTAGGCAGTTGAATCGCACAATGTGTTAACATGGAAATTAGATTCTCCCCCCTTCCCTTTCCCCAGTATTTGCTGTATATGTTGTTGTTATTTTTATTTATTTATTTTTGATTGTTGTAGACTATTGTCATGCTGAGGATCAGCCTGGTGTAAATGTAAGACCTCTTAGGCCTTTTCTGAGATTTTCCTGGGCATACAGTCATTTCCTTATTTTCCGTATGTTTTTGAATGTTCTAGTCTTTAACATATTGTTCCCAAAAGGGGAAAAAAGAGGAAAATGAAGAAGAAAAGGGCACTGTCTCTTTAAATTTCCTGGAAGTCACTTCAGCCTCTGGAGAGGTTTGCTGCAATAGGGGGAAGTACAACAACCCTGACCTCCCACTTCTTTCCAACTCCGTGATCTGAAGCAGCAATCAGTGATCAGATCTCTAGCATCTGAAGAACAAGGTCTTTTCTGCTTGTTATTTGATGCCTTTCTAAGTAAAGAAAAATTAAAAGTTTAAATAGCTTCTTTATATAGTGGAATATAGTATTTCTTAAGATTTTGTTTATTTATTTATTTATCTGAGCGAGAGAAAGAAAAAAATGAGTTGGGTAAAGGCAGGAGGATGGGCCTTAATTCCAGGACCCCAGGATCATGACCTCAGCTGAAGGCAGATGCTTAACCTACTGAGCCACCCAGGTGCCCCTATACAGTGCAATGTAGTTTTAAATGAAAAGATAAAAAGCATATAACTTGTATGCAGAATCACTAAAATTATATAATTTGTATTTTATAGTTGATAACTGCATATGCTTTTTCTTCTTAACAAGGAAATTCTGCACAAAAGTAACTCAACAATTTTTATTTCACTTCTTGATACACACGCATTCTATTAACATGCTCTACCTTTAGCTTATGGATGAGTCATACAGAACTAAAAAGAAAAGAAATATGAATTGCTCTATCTTCCTATTTTTCTCTATGTCATTATTTTGAGCATAAATGGTTGGTTAGTACAAAAAAGTTATACTAGTAAGAAAGGATATGACAAGGTTCCTTGATCAAATGTGTGCTTTTTAAAATACCATTGCCATATTTTAAGCAAGTTTTACATTAAGAGGAAAGATGGCTTTTCAAGGCTGTCAGAGACCTCTGACCCACCCAGAGATGGAATATGCTTACCTTGTACTCATTGTGAATCCCGCTGACTCCCACACACAGTGGCCCCACCAGATGCTCACTGAGCATCATGAACGTTATTTGTGATGAGCAGCAAGGAGACAGTGGTGAACACACACATTGCACATGTCTTCTAATCACACAAACTCCATTGTCTCATTAGTTTTTATTCTCTTCTCAACACCTTATACCTTAGCAATGATCTCCCTTCTCTTCTCATTACAGACTACTTTGTACAAAAAGCTCAAGGATCTCCTAAGGAGAAGTCCTAGATAGATCTCAATCTTCTCCCCATATTTATAATAGATTAGTAGGGACCACAGTGACATTGATTGGGTGTGCCTCCAGATTTCTTACACAAGTCACCACATCAGAGATGAGAATAATGGTGAGGAAAATCTCAAAAGACAGAGAATGGATTTACTGCTAATAAAGCCTGTCAGATGCTAATGCAATTAATTGGAAAAATTACACAGATCAATTTTATTATAGGCATCACAAATAATATTAGTTATATAATCCAATATCCACTCTGCTCAACTATAAGATGTCTTGGGTTTGGATTGATAATAAAATTCATGAGATACAATTGGTTTTCCCTAGGATCAAGTGCACTTAGCTGGCAGAAAGAATAAGGACTAGAAAACCCACAGCCTGACTGGTAATGGCATAAAGGTTTCCTTACTCCCACTAGATGTAGCTGCCAAATATCCTCCACACTCTTCTCATTTAGGAGCCTGGCGTCACAAGAGAACAGGCTAACTAGACGTGGAGCACTTCAGTCTAGAGAAGCCATCACCTCTTGGACCTCTTGAGCTTTTTTATCTGGTTTCAGTACAGATGTACCTCATCTGCAGCAGCTACGATTATTTGTTGCTCAATCTCAACAATGAGGGACATAATGATTCAACTACTTCTGACTGAGATATAGTGAAAGTAGTGTCAATATAGTGAAGATAGTGTATACAGCAGATATAGTATACACACATATAGATATGTATCCAATAAAGGGTTAACTTTGTCCCCAGCTCCTGGGAGGTCGTCTTTAAGCCACTGAAATGTCCTATCTTATGGGAATGTCTGGTTCACTGGACGTCTTAGGCCACTTCTGGTCTATGCAAATAATTCGACTTATGGTGAAGGTTTTGGGCCATGCAGGTATTAGCTTGATCTATGGATAGGCTGAGAATAATGTCAGCCACAGATGGTTAATCACATCTACATGGCTGATCCCCCATAAAGATTTATGAACCCCTTAGCAAATTTCAATTATACAATAAAGTGTTATCAACTACAGTCACGGTGTTATACATTTGCTTCTCAAAACTTTTATCTTATAGCTGAAAGTTTACACCCTTTTACCAAACTCTCCATATAACACTGTATTGGATAAGTGAAATTTACTTAGACAGTAAAACTTAAATGTCCACACACACACATGTGCGCACGTGCATAAAGACAAATATGTAAGATGATAGATGTGTTAATCAACAAGATGGGAAAAATCTTTTCACATGGTATACATATATCAAATAATCACAATGTACACCTTAAATATCTTACAATTTTATTTGTCAATTATACCTCAGTGAAGTTGGAAAAGGGAATCTCCAAGGCTTGGGGGAGCTTCCCTGATTAGCAATACACTACGTGTACTGTCACACATCACTGTTGGGAGAAGTAAGTACTGCTCACAGGCCTCTACTGGGAGAGAACAACTGGAAGCTCATGCTTGGAACTCTCTTGGGACCTGTCCTATCTCTTCCCTTTGATGATTTTGCTACAATAAACTGTAGCTGTGAGTATAACAGCCTTCCTGACTATGATGATTCCTTCCAGAAAATCCTTGCACATGGGGTTGTGTTGTAAAACCTCCGGAACTTGCAATATCCTCTTACGAATTTCCTAAGTTAATGTTTCAAGGAATCCCAGAGGCTACAGGAAAGATCACAGACCTGCTGTTAGCCATCTCCTTCTGTGCAGCATGCATTAGGGGGACAGAGCTCTGGAGCAAGCACACACTGAGGAACTGCATCCAAGGCAGGTGTAGCCTATGATGGATAAGATATGGTTTTTAACTGAAGAAATAACTAGTTTATTAAGGAAAAAAATGGGAAAAAGACACAAAATGTAAAATAATAAGGACACTAATACTCTTCAATTTCTCTTTATATCAGTTTTCCTATCTGCAAAATGAAAGCAAAAGTCACATTACATGAAAAACAATACAAGTTTACAGACTTCTTTCAGTAACTTAGGGTTAAAGAGAGAGAAAAAAAAGAGAGAAGCTTTTGTCATATTCCAGAAAAGAATCTTGTTTCTTAAAAAAGTTGTTTTCTATGCCATGAAGCAGGGCATCTCATTCACTTGCAATTACTTTCTCTTCTTAGAGGAGTACATTATACACAAATTAAAAATAAAATACATAATTGATTTGTGTTTTATTTCCATGTGCTTGGAACTGCATATTCAAATTCTCCTTATATGTTTGCTAATTTTCATGTTAATAATAAGATGTCTGTGGCATTTATTAGCTTATAAATTATAACTCTATTTAGACGTCTTTGCTTCCAATTAGCCTTAAAGACAATTAAAGACCAATTTTTCATTGCTTCCTTTTCTACACAATACCTTCCAATTTTAATTGTCTACTCTTTTGCTCTTTTGTTCTAATCAGATTTAATATCTGTGACTCTTTGGTCTCATTTGTTCTATCCATAGCTAAGAGGTATCACAGAGTTTGGAAATTCACATGTTCTTAAGGGTAAAGAGGAAAAAAATATGAAAGAAACCCTCTATTTATAGAACCTAGGAGGTAGTAGGTAAAATTCATATGAATTTAACAACTTGGCAAAAACAAAAGTTTGTTTTTCCTTTTTCTTTTAATGACAGAGACAACAGTACTCACAATTACCATTTACTTTTTATGTCCAAAACTATATTCACTAATGGCTAAAAATTAGAAATAAATATTAATGAATCACTTCTGTGACCTGTTAGCTCAGTTAGCTCAGCTCTTTCCACTTGTCGATGATATAGTCAAGGTCATGGGAGTGATAGAAATAATTGGATCTAGAGTGTTAATGACTATAAAGGTCTTTTACAAGTATTACACCATTTGGTCCTCACAACATCCCTGTGAGATCCTTAGAACAAGCATGATTATTGCCACTTTATGAAAAAATAAACAGATCGTAAAGCTAAGTAAGTGACTTGTGTAAGGTCACATAATTAATAAACAGGGTTAAAAACTTGACTCTTCATTTTCTGACGCTGGCCTTGTTTCCACTCAGTAACACTGTCCCAATCTGAATGTGTTAACTGTTTGCTTGTAAATAATAAAATGACTATGACATTCATTACCCTGTTGATTTATACCTGCATTTAGAGGACGCTGACTTTTGGGTTGAGATCATGAGGAAAGGCATGAGCAAAATCATAAGGAAAGGCAATAATTAACACTAGCTTAAAACATAAGGACAGGAATCAAATGTATATGCTAGACACTGACAGATAGTTCCGTCGATGTTAATGTTGCAGCAGTTGGATGGAGTAGCATTATCAGTGGCCTGCCTGCAATCCACTCACTGAACTAGAATGACATAACTGGAAATAAAGAGGAGAGAAAGGCTTTGACTCATTTTTATTGCTTGTTTTCAAGCAATAAATACCACACTAATCAAAAAACTGAAGGGGGCCTGCGTGGCTCAGTCAGATAAGTGTTGGACTCTTGATTTCGGCTCAGGTCGTGATCTCAGGGTGGTGATAGGGAGCCCCACGTGGGGTTCTGCCCTCAGCAAGGAGTCTGCTGCTCTCCTTCCTTTCCCTCTGCCCCACCCCAACTCATGCTCTCTCTTTCTTTATCTCTCCCTCCCTCTCTTTCTCTCCTCTCCCTCTTTCTCAAATAAATAAATCTTTAAAAGAAAAAAAAATTAAGTCGCGACCCCCTACTGTCTTTTGAGACAGCTGAGATCCTGCACTTCCCTTCTCAATCGCTCTCACCCAGTAAAATGCCATTTGTACAAGGCCAGGAATAGAGAGCAATGGAAAGTGGCCCTTGTATCTTATGAAGATGACCTCTCAAGTGAAGCTAAATAATAGTAGCAGAGACAGGAGGAGCCCTGGGAGTGATGCTGGCTGGAAAGAACAATCTTTCACGGCTCGCACCTAATTAAATAATGGAGGGCTGTTTTAGGATAGATGCTATCTCTCTTATAGTAAAGAGACAGAGAAGTAAAAACAGAATTTTCCATTTCAGTGCCGGATGAATGTTTATGAGGTATCATACATTGAGCTAAGGCTGTGCACAAGTTAAAAGGATGGTTTTTTACCAAGACACAAGTGACAGTAAGGATGGTCACAGATAGTCTATAGCACCAATGTGTCTGCAAACCCAAGGCCTGGATATAGCTCACTTCATATCAGAATGAGAAAAAGAGCAGAGAGTCAGATAAGAACAGATGAGAACAAAAACAAACAAACATTTCAAAGAAATCTTAAAAATTGTAATAGCAGGATTAAAATTTTCATTGGAGTCATGTAGAACATAAATGAAGCCAAACAAATCAAGTTAGTGGTCTGAGCGAGGAACTTCAATTTCTCACAGGAAAGAAGGAGAAATCATAAAAATGGTAACTGTGACAACATATGAGGAATAGAGAAGAGATCCAATCTACTGAAAAGAGGTATTCTAAAAAAAAGGAAACAAAACAAGTAAAGGAGAAACTATAATCCAAAATATCACAGAATACTTTTTAGACAGGAAAAGAGCAGAATCTGTTGTGTTCCACCAAAAAAAATTTTTTTAATTACAAGGATAAGCATAGAATGATCTCTTAAAGACTAAATTCCAGTAAAGAATAACATCTACAGAGGTCTGAAGTTTAAAAATGGGGAACGAAGAATCTCAGATCAAGCCAAATGACATTCATGTGTGATAGTAACAGAGAATATTCTTATACATGCAAAAGCTCCAAAAAATAGAACACCCACTTCCCTCCCATAAATGAAACAAAATCTCAGAGATGTACTCCACCCACCTGGAAGTTTAATCATCATCAAGATCTCTAAAACGGGGAAGTACTGAATAATGAATCTAGCTACAACTATGCAAAGATGTTTTAACGTGTCTTCTGCAAATTTTCAAAATTAAGGTGAAAAACTCAAAAATATTCCTGTAGTTAAACCTTGATGTTAAAAATTGATAATCATGGTCTATAATTATAATCTCAGGAAAAAGTAACTCCAGAATAGGAAGTGGGTGTGTAGTAAAGGAAATTAGTATTTGTTAAATTCCATTTTAAAACAATTACCCAACTGTTGTTTTACTCTTGATTTAGTAATTAAATATAGGGTCAAGTGGGTCGTGTTTTTTTTTTAATATTTTAAATGATTATTTGTTATTAAACACGGGATCAATCCTGAATTTTTATAGAAAATGAATGTAAATTAAAGTTGAAGGGCCAGAATTTTCCTAAACTGTTTAATTACAAATCAACGTTTTGTGTTTCGTTTGTTTTTGTTTTGTATTTAATTTTCAAACTGTTTTTCAGGGAGTACTTGGTGCTTCCTGGGCCACAGGTGGGGTTGGAGGCAGGAGGCAGGAGAGTGTGACTGGGGCCCCCTACAGCTGGGTCTCCTGCATCTGTACACATAAGCCTACTCTGTCTAACTACTTAAGCGGAGTAGTCTTATGTGGTTTATACATGGCACTTTTGAGTTGTATGTCCATTATCTATTAGTAAAAATGCTCAAGAAACATGCTCTAAATTAGAATTCTGCTGAGTTGTCTTTGGCCAAATTAACAGACAGGCCATTTGTTTGTAGGATGGGCTTCATGCAGGTTGGACCAGCACGGTCACACAGAACCCCTACCTCAGAAGGACTCTGTGGTGGGGGTTTATTGCTCTTTGGTCACCACCTTAAAATTTTCAATAATTTTATATTTGAATTTGTATGCTGTATGTGAAGTCAATAAAACAACGGAGCGTGTGTTGGGGGCTTGGAGCCTTGGTTTATGGGCAGTCCTGCTTATGTGCACCCTTAATTCCCACCACTTTCTGCCTTTCCCGGAGAGGGTCTGCACAGCCCACCTGCCCCACCGCACCCTGCCTTCCCATTTCTCCTACTCCCTTCTCTGCCCAGTAAGAACTGCTGCCCTCAGCCTCTTTTGCAGGCCTGAGTGTGAATGTGGGGAGGGTCGAGATGAGACAGCACCTCAGGGCAGACCTAGCAGTGGTTGTCCCTGCCATGGGCAGGCATTACATCCATACATTCAATTGTCACTATATAAAGGTCAGCTTCTGAACTTATCCACTCTACCCTGAGAATGGGCTCATCTAGTCACCTCACAGTCCGCTGTGAACTGGGGTGGCAGGTCACGGGGAAGGGGAGATTTATTTCCCTGCCTCCAACTGGGACATGGTGCTGTGCAGTGATAGTTGGGGGAGGAAGCGGGGAAACCCGGTCACTAGTGGGCGGTGCACTAGACAAACCAGGGGGCACCTGTGAGCATCTATACCCATACCCATCCCAAGGGCTCAAAATTAAATAGCAAATAATACACTATCACAGGTCAAGAGAGCCCATGAAGAAAGGGAAAAGCTTTAGATTTTAGTGACTTTAATGGCATTTCTTTTTCCTGTCTTTTGAATGAGGAGCATGTCTTTTCATTTCGCACTGGATCCTTGCATATCAGGTAGTTGACTCTGTAGAGGTTTTCCTTTCCAGATATTTCATTGAATCCTTAGGCACTTAAACTGATTTCTCAGAGAGTTCTGGTCATCCTGGAAGTTAAATTCAAAGCCATTCACTTGAATGCTAATTGTGTATGGAATTCATGGCTGCCACCATCAGAGAATAATGGGACTAATGAGTCTGGACCACCAGGGTTCACAAGGAAAAGCAGCAGCAGCAGTAACAGGATTACAATGACTTCTTTGTTTCTGACTTGGGAGATCAGGTAGCTGGAGATTTCACCAACCAGTACAGACTGGAAGGAGGGAAGATTTGGGAGTTATATAACACTGAGTTTTACTTTAGATATGCTGAGATGTATACTGGAATATTTTACTTGCAAGTTACAGAAATCTAACTCAAACCACATCAAACAAAAAACAACTGGCTTTTATAAAAAGAGTAATTGAAGAATCAAAGGCACCATCAATGTCCTTTGCTTTGCTTTCCATCACGGCTCTCTAATTGTAGGTTTATTCTTTTCAGGTGTTGCCACTCTGCAGCTACACAGATGATCTAGCTTTGGAGTCTATCTTTTCAGCTCATGATCCAGGAATAAAGAGATTTTTCCCCCCCGCCAATATGAAATTGCAGAAAAGGACGGATTGCCTTGGTTAATATGTTCCTTCTCAAGCCAAACACGACTGTCAATTAGATGGATAGTATGATTGCCCAGTTCTAGGTTGATTATCAGAGTAGGGCAATTCTGGAATTGGCACCCTCGGAATCATAAGGAGAAGCAGAGAAGTAGCCCTGCAGTGGAAGAGGCTACTAATACCAGAAGAAGGATGTGTATAGAGACTAAGCATTAGGTGCTGACTATAAATTATCTGTGAAACGTCAAGATGGGGGTGGGTATATTTTTAAAAATCAGAAAACTGTCTTCTACTTTCTGGATCCATGTAGTAGATATACTGTGAAAACTGGGCCAAGACCTTGTGTTGGAAGTACACTAGGAAGCCTGTCTATTCTTTTAGAAGTTCCCACACAGTGACCTCTAGATTGCCCTACTCATGGCTTGCAGTCCATCTCTGCTCAGTACAAGGTATTGGAGGCAAAGAGATCTTTCTGGCTATTCATTTTTCTCTTTTTCACCTGACTTGGTGATGTGCTTTGGATCGGCATCTCTCTCATTGCTGCTGCAGGATCTATACTTGGATGGAGGTTAAAAGTGAAATATACTCGGGTGCCTGGGTGGCTCAGTGGGTTAAAGCCTCTGCCTTTAGCTCAGGTCCTGATCTCAGGGTCCTGGGATCGAGGCCCGCATTGGGCTCCCTGCTCACCAGGGAGCCTGCTTCCTCCTCTCTCTCTGCCTGCCCCTCTGCCTACTTGTGATCTCTCTGTCAAATAAATAAATAAAATCTTAAAAAAAAAAGTGAAATATACATTGTTTAAGGGTAAAGAAAGCAAGAAATGTTCCCTTCACCTAAGACCCTTCTCAAATTAAATCTTTCCATGCAACCTTTACTAGAGATTTTCAAACTATTGCCAAAAAGGTACTTTCCAGTTTCATTATTACCCTTGTAAGTTTCCTTTCTTGCAGGAAATCAAAGAACAAAATAATCATAGTTGAGATTATTCAGGCGCCAGGAATTTCTAACTGCATCTAGATACAGAACTCAGAAGAGAGGTGAGAGATGAAGTCTAGAATTATAATTTTGAGAGTAGATAGTTTGTGAGTGAGGTTGGGAATCATGGATTATGGCAAGCATTATTCCGGGGGGGGGGGGTAGTATGGAATGAGAAAGAAAGAAAGAACAGCTAGGGACTTTTTCCTTCTTGTGAATGGTAATTAATGGTACTGAAACACTGCAAATCCAACATCTGTGTGCTCCTTTCCTAGATGATAGACGTTACTGAGCAGTAATATGAATATGAGCCCTCTTGGGCAAAGCCTGTATGTTAGTATGGTATACTGACTTAGTCTGTTTTTATTGGAAAATGAAAACAAATCCATTCACACATGTCTCCAATGAGGGAAAGGCTTCATTATTGATATCACCACTGAGCTCACCTCAAATGACCCAAGAGATTTTCAACTGGTTATTATTAACTGTCCACAATCCCTGTCTTTAGGAAAGCTAGTAAAAGGATTAAGAAAAAATCCTCCTCTGGAACGGTCAATGATGTAATGGCAGAAGTTTGGCAGCAAATAATGGGCAACCGTCTGTTTTCTTTTTCCCTCCTCAAAAACTACATGAACTGATCCAGTTTGAAGAATCTGGAAAAGTAAGGAATGTGAAGAATTATCACTTTTAAAGTGAAAGCAAGGATATCATAAATATGTGCTGTTACTACTAATATTAAGGCATTTAATCTTTGTCAGGTACTGTGTCCTTTATACGCATTATTTAGTTTATTCTTCATTATAACTTTAAAGAACATATTTTTTCCTTTTACAGATAAAGATCTTAAAATCAAATAATTAAGCTGGGGGGCAGTGCTGTCATCTCCCTAAAGGAGAGCTCACTCCAAATCCCCTGACTAGAATAATGGTAGCCCCAGATCTAACCGTGAGGGGTCCAGGTACACCAGCACAAACTGCTAAGGGAATACATGTTGAAGTTCTCATGACAAAGAAAAAAGATTGTAAATGTGTGTGGTGATGGATATTGACCAGTCACTGTGGTGATCATTTCTCAATATATACATATATACAATCAGGATGTACACGTGAAACTAATATAATGTTCTATGTCAATTATTATCTCAGCTTTAAAAAATAGTAACTCATTGCAAGGTAAACATTTTAAAAAGGCAAGAAAACAACAGCTCATCACTACTGTTCTCTGCTGCCAAGACTACTGTTACTATTAATTATGGATTCTCAAAATTGAACCGTGATTCAAGTTACAAAAGAGGACAGTGGAAAAACAAAGTTAAATTATGAACCTGAAGATCACAAAACATGTAAATAGAAGAATCAGTATTTGAATTTGAGTCTATCTATGACAAAGTTCATGCTCTTCCAACAGTTTATACTGCTTTCTGTGAGTAGTAGAAAAGATGAGAACAAATGATGTCATAAAAGCCAAGGTATAAGGAATCAGTAAACTAAGAACTGAAAAAGGATCCTATGATTTGAAGATTAAGTAATTCTTGCAACATGGCGAACTAAGTTAATGTAGTTAAGCATTTAACACATTAAAAATACATAGAAATGATGCATAAAGGTAATAAAAACATTTTTAAAGATTTATCTATATTGGACAGAGAGAGAGAGGGCGAGCACGTAGAGGGCAGGAACAGTGGGAGAAGGAGAGAGAAGCTCAAGCAGACTCCCTGCTGAGCGCAGGGCCAGACAAGACGCTTTATCTCAGGACCCTGAGATCTTAACCAGAACCTAAACCAAGATTCAGGTGCTTAACTGAATGCACCATCCAGGTGTCCCCTAAAATATTTTTTAATATACAGCTGAGCTCAAAAGAAAGAAAGGGAAAACATTCCAAAACAGCAAAAAGACAACTGAACTCAAATACTTAATGGGAAGTAGAAACTAATATTATGTTGGGAGTTTGAGTGCTCAGACCTATATTGGCTCTGGAATTGGAGCCTGTGTTTTCAATACCCATGCAGGTCTTGAGACAGAGCCTCAGGCAGGTAGGGCCTCAAAGGTACCCTGTCTTTTAAAAAAGGAAGTAAATAAGCTGTGTACAACAGGATGAGAAAGGAATAAGGAAATTTGCTGTTCTACAGAGCAATCAAAGAAACACATAGTCACTCCACAGACATCTGGATGCATACGATCTGCACGGTTGAGAACTAATAAAAAACCATGATCCAGAAATATTAAACTCTTTCAATAGGACACTTTTAAAACGCAGGGCACAAGGTATAACCACAATTAAAATAATTTCTGAAGAAGAGCTGATAATAAAAAGCTGTGTAATTTATAACAAAGCAAAAAATTAGAATGGAGGGTCTACAGATAATCAGTGAATGGAATTATCACTTTTTAAAAAATATTTTCTTTATTTATTAGAGAGAGAGACCATACATAAGCATGGGGCAGGGACAGAGGGAGAAGCAGGCTCCCCACTGAGCTGGGAACACAGTAACGGGCTCCATACCAGGACCCTGGGATCATGACCTGAGCAAAGGCAGACCCTTAACCAACGGTGCTACCCGGGTGTCCCTGGAATTCTCACTCTTAAGAAACAGAAAAAAATGAAATAATTAGAAAGAGATTATCAGGCAAATATGCTAAAAATGTTTAAGAGGTTAAGAGAAAGGAAAAGAAACATTTATGAATGTTTGGCTCAGGTCATGATCCCAGGGTCCTGGGATCGTGCTTCACATTAGGCTCCTTCTTGAGCAGGCAGCCTGCTTCTCCCCTGCCTGCCACTCCCCCTGCTTGTGCTTGCTCTCTCCCTCTCTCTCTGTCAAATAAATAAATAAAGATCTTTAAAACAAAAAAGAATAGGTAAATGAGAAAGATTTAAAAATAGAACCAAATAAAATTTTTTTTCCAAATAAAATTTCTAAAATGAAAGTTATTAAATTTTTATACCAATGTTAATAGCTTTATCAAGGTATAATTTACATATAAGAAAATTAATCTGTTGTAAGGACACAACTCAATAATTTTTAGTAAATGTGTAGAGTTGTATATCCACTACTACAATCTTGTTTTGGAACATGCCCATTATCCCAAATAGTCATTACATTTTAATACTAATGGGAAATCAAATAAAACTCCAGAAAAGAAGCATAACCTATATTAGAGAAAGTAAGCAAATGAATAGTTGCCTGTAGTCAAGAGCTAGAAAGGATTGATGGAGATGAGTATAAAGGAACTCTCTAGGGTAATACAGTGTTTTGTATCTTGGTGAGGCAGAAGTTACAGAGAATATAAAATTGCAAAGCTCATGGAAATGCACACTTACATCTGTCTATCTTAATCCATTCTGCTTGTTGTAACAAAATATCACAGATTCTATAAACAATAGAAATTTATTTCTCAGAATTCTTAAGCCTAGAAGTCCAAGATCAGAATGCCAGCATGCTTGGGTGAGGATCCTCTTCTGGACTGCAGAATTCTTTCTGTGTCCTCACTTGAAAGAAGGGGCAAGGAACTCTCTGAGGTCTCTTATATAAGGGTATAATCCCATCAGGAGGGTTGTGCCCTGATTACCTAACATACCCTAACTTCCTAAAGGGCTCATCTCCAAATACCCTCTCCTTAGGGATTAAGTTTCAACCTATGAATGGGGGGGGGGGTAATGGGAAGACAAACATTCAGTTTATAGCAAGGATTTTCCAGATAAAAGAAACAGACATGTCTTCGGCTTGAAGAAATGCAATAAGCACCGAAAAGGATAAACAGAAACAAATTCACAATGGTGGCATGATGAAACTGCAGAACACCACATATCAAAAATTAAAAGCAACCAAAGAAGAAAAATTATCTTGAAAACAGCAATGGTTTGACTGATAGCAAACTCCTTTTCAGCATCAACAGAAATCAGAAGAAATAAAATAATAGCTTCAAAATACTAAAATAATACTTCCAAAATACTTCCAAAATATTTCTTGAGGGGCACCTAGGTAGCTCAGTCATTAAGCGTCTGCCTTCAGCTCAGGTCACGATCCCGGGGTCCTGGGACTGAGCCCTGCATTGGGTTCCCTGCTAGGCAGGAAGCCTGCTTC
Source organism: Spilogale gracilis (assembly GCA_004023965.1). Lineage (NCBI taxonomy): Eukaryota > Metazoa > Chordata > Mammalia > Carnivora > Mephitidae > Spilogale > Spilogale gracilis. The sequence continues at coordinate 40,705 of PITA01010808.1, read as the reverse complement.
TCCCTCTCCCACTCCCCCTGCTTGTGTTCCCTCCCTCACTTTGTCTCTCTCTGACAAATAAATACAATCTTAAAACATATATATATATATATATATATATATTCCTTGAATATATTCTGGGTAGAAGAATTTTAAAGAAAGATCTAAACTACGTATCTTTGTATATATATTTTTATAAATATATTTTTATATTTTTATTAATTATTATATATTTTATTATTTTTGTTATTATATTGTATATGTTATTTATTGTAATTATATTTTACATGTGGTGTGTGTGTGCGTGCGTGCGCGTGCACGTGCTCCTGCTCTGTTAGCGAAGACTCTTTTAGGTGTGGCAGTGAACACAAATTTGAAAACAAAATGTTTACTATTAACATGAAAAGGTATATCCCCAGAATTTTAGTATAATAATGCTGAATGTGCATTTTTTTAAAAGTCTGCAACTATTTCTGAGTAGGACCATACTTGTATTCTTATGGTAAGGAGACAGATATTTCAAGATAACAAGACATACCAACCAATTAAAGGGTGTCATCAGTTTCCATAGTCCTCACTCTCCTTCCCAACCCTCTTCTTAAGATGGGAATCTCTGGGTTTCTGACTCTTATATAACCCCTGAGCTGACTTTGCTCTCCTAGGGAGAGAGAGGTTGCCCTCACCTCAGCCCAGATTTTGTGGAATGAACTAGTTTCAGCAAATCTAAGAATACTCTTCTGCTTTTCATTACTCTCAGGCAGAAAGTGTGGGTCCACAGTGAAATCCAATTGTAATTTCATTTTGTTTTATTTGGTATACAAAAGTGAAAATTTCTCCCTAACTTCTTTTTCAGAGCAGGCATGTGAGTTTCCTCAATAAGAGGACCATTAGCCAAGGCATCAACTCATTTTACCTCAATGTAAACACTCTTTCTTTAAAAAAAAAAATCATCTGGATTTAGTTCACCTTAGGAATAAAAATCATAATTTCTTATTTTTCTATGATCCCATAAGGAAAAACACTGACACAGGTGAGCAATGTCTCTTTACAGGATGACTTCCCTGAGGGTACAAGGCAGAATACAAAGGGATGAAGAAAACCTACGCTGAACATTTAGTGACTCATAAAAGTAAACAAGTATATGCTTATCTGAATGACAGATGAAATATTAAGAAGTATGATTTCTTTTCAGAGGCATGTGGTTGCAATATTAGGACTTAATTATTAGGCAAATGTGGTTATATGTAAGAATCAATTAATCCAGGAGTGCTTGGGTGCCTCAGTCAGTTAAATGTCTGACTCTTGATTTCAGCTTGGATCATGATCTCAGGGTTGTGAGATGGAGCCTCTAGTAAAGGGCTCCGCACTCAGAGTGGAGTCTGCTTGAGATTCTCTCTCCCTCTGCTCCATCCCGTCTCCGTTCACTTATGTGTGTGCGTGTGCACACAGGCACTCTCTTTCTCTCAAATAAATACATCTTTAAAAAAAAAAAAGAATCAGTTGGGCTGAGTTGTTGGGCATCTGCCTTCTTCTCAAGTCATGGTTCTGGAGTCCTGGGATCGAGCCCTGCATTAAGCATCAGGATCCTCAGAGGGAGGCCTAGTTCTCCCTCTCCCATTTCCCCTGCTTATGTTCCCTCTCTCGCTGTGTCTCTCTCTGTCAAATAAATGAATGAATGAATGAATGAATGAAATTTATAAAAAAGAATCAGTTGATCTGAACATTTGGATTCTAACAGTGAAGAAATAATTGATTTTATACTAAGTGTGTTTTATTTTGAAATACTATCATTCATTTAAAGGTTTGTTCTATTTTGCCTGGCATTATACGTGTGTAGGTACACTTAGATGTCAAGAAATAAGAAATGGAACTGGATATAGAACACCAGTAAAGGAACAGAGGACAACATTTATGTATAAGGTAGGGTTATGCATTCCATAGACAAAATCCAGAGACATGAAAACCGGCTATAAATCAGACTAGAACTCAAAGTGGAACGTAAATCCCATCAAAGACTAAGACAAAAAGATAAGACAAGGGCAGTGTAACAGTTACCATTTATCAAGGTTATTTTGAAGGAAAAGAAAGAGGCTCACACAGGTTAAATGACCAGCTCACGTTCACAACAGCTATTAAGGTAGCGGAGTCAGAATTCAAAACCTCAAGTCTGCCTAACATCAGATGTGCTTTCTCCTCTCCTTTCCTGCCTTCCCGGCTTGAATAGCACAGAGCCAGGTATCAAGTTTAAGGTAAGCGAGCTCGAGGCCTCTAGGTAGGGGGGAGCCCTAGGGGACAAGTGCCAGAGAGGACTTTATCCTTTGCTCTTTGGGTATGTCAGGCTGTCCCAGATATTCTGCGAAAAGACATCACAGCAAGGCATAGACACTTCCCTGTCAATGGAAATTTAGCTTTTTTTTTTCTTTAAAGATTTTACTTATTTGTCAGAGATAAAGAGAGAACAAGCAGGGGGAGCAGCAGGTAGAGGGAGAAGCAAGCTCCCTGCAAGAAGCCTGATGCAACACTTGATTCCAGCATCCTGAGATCATCACCTGAGCCAATGGCAGATGCTTAACTGACTGAGCCACCCAAGCTTCCCTGGAAATTTAGCTTCTTTAATCAACTCAGCTCAGACACAGTTGGAAGTCAGCTCTTTACTCTCTCAGAAAGTCAAATATTGCACTCTAGAAGCATCCATAAGCATTCTCGGCATTCACCCCTCTTTTTTATTACTTATAGTACCCAATTAAATTCTGTTAAGCTATTAACAGGTTTTATCCTCATGTCTCTGAATTTACTAAGTCAATTTTGATTTAATGGACATTTTCATTCTACAACTCCTATAAATTTCCAGCAAGAGAAGGCCTACTTGCCACTAACTTAAGACTTTCTGCTCTTTTGCTTTGATTTTTAGTAACTTTAATTCAAAAAACGTGTTAGATGATCTATTTTCCCAGAAAATGCCACAGTGCTCCACAAACATTTGTTCTGGTTTTGATTACTATGCTGAGATTTCTCTGTATTTTAGAATTAGGAAGGCATTTAGAGGTCATCCGTCTCTGTCTGCACTTTACACGCAGAGGAATGGAGCATTAGAGCAGTTGGACAATGTGGCCAAGGTCACACTGCAATAGCCCAGACAAACCCAGGGCCTGTGATTATAGACCAGGGCCCCAACCCTTCATGGCCCTTATGCTGCTGAAGATCAAACGATAACAGCAGAGAAGCTGTCAATATAAAGTTGGTGCACTTGAGAAATATACTTTAGTCATACCCAGACTACACTTTAAAAAATATATTTGGGGAGGGGAGGCGCCTGGGTGGCTCAGTTGGTTAAGCAACTGCCTTCGGCCCAGGTCGCGATCCTGAAGTCCCAGGATCGAGTCCCGCATCAGGGTCCCTGCTCAGAGGGAAGCCTGCTTCTCCCTCTCTCACTCTCCCTGCTTGTGTTCCCTCTCTAGCTGTGTTTCTCTCTATCAAATAAATAAATAAAATCTTTTAAAAATAATTAAATAAAAAATATTTTTTTAATTAGGGGAAAGACCTAAAAAAAGGATAATTCACAACCATGTTGTATAAAATAGATGCAATTATATTCCAACCAATCAGATTCATTACCAAAAACTGTTCATAGCATGACATGTGAGATGTTCTGAAAGGTCTGTTCTGATATAGGTTCTCTGCCTTCAAGGTGGTTGATCTCATTTGCAGGACAAAGAAATGAATCTATTGAATATATGAGGCATTATACGACACAATGGATATTAAACACTATTTCTATTTACAACAATGCTACAAAGTACCTATTTTATAATCTCCATTTCACAAACAAGGAAACTGATTCTGCAACAGGTGGAGTCACCAAAAGAACTGAGGGAACAAAGGCTCCCTCGTGGAGTGAAAATCACTGGACAGGAGAATTTCCTCTGATGTTACTGAGTTGGGTGCCCTTGGGTAAATCACCTCTCCTCTCATGCCTTCCTCTCATTGGCTGTTAAAGGAGGATGTTTGCCTAAATAAATCTTTAATTTCACTCCAAGGTAAGAGACCCGATTCCAAGACCTCATTTCTAACTGCACAACACTGACTGTAGTCAATATAAAATGAGAAAAAAACCTCTGAAACAAATCTAAACAGACTGCTGAAGGAAACAATATGCTTTGAATGTGGACCAAAGGATGAAAAAAAGACAGAAACTGTGGGAGGATGCTTTGCCATCAGCACGCTAAATTTGAGGGCTATGTGGGAGACCAGTTAATGCTCTGAAGATTTAAGACAACATTGTCTGAATTTACATATTTATAGATACGGTTAGCGGTCATACCTAGAATGAAATCAGTGCTAGGCACAATATAACCTAATATAGCATTACTATGCTACTCGAGACATTTTCTTCCCAAATCTTGGGTAAGCCTTCCTTAAATCAGCTATGCTATCCAAGTTTCTTAAAATGGCACCTCGGCAAATCCAAACAAATTAAACAAGGATTGACATTAGCTGCTGCAACTGCATCTGGATATAGTTCTCAAAGGTTTGATGCAACATCAAAAGGGTTAAAGAAGCCACGCAGTCATTTAATGTGAAGTGGTACATTTTTCTACCAGTTTTAGTTGTATCAAGTCCCAACACTTCCCCCTTTCCCCACTCCTTCTCACTGCTGTGCTGTCAGAGGGTATTGGCTGGACTTGGTGGCATGGGTGACTATTATGGGAAATGAAGGGACAAAGTCCAAGCCTAACAATTCATTTTTTCCTTTTCTTTTTTTATTTTCCACTTTGAGTATCAACAAGTCATGAAAAAAGCACAGATTTTAAAGCCATTTATGGTCAACATGTTTTCACTTATTTATGTTTTATTTAAAGAAAGCAGAACATAGACTCCATGTGTGTATGCATGTGTATGTTGCCTTCAATCAGTTTTGCGTTTCTTACCAAATCCTATTTCCTAGTGACATAATGTTAAAATTAAAAAATAAATAAATAAAAACATTCCCAGGGTTTAAATTCAGCATGTATTATAATGTCTCACATAAAGCAGGTTTCTAATAAATATGTATTATTTGAGTAAATACATAATCATAAAATATATTATGCCTCATTCTCTCATTAACTATCAGATTTGAAAAAAAGGACAATGCTGACATCTTTTAATTTAAAAACTATTACATTTTTTTCCCTTTTTGTCCTCTTCTCATTTGGTTATACAAACCTAAAAAGAAGAGCTGAGTAAGGGGTCAAGGGGTTAAGTGTGAGGACAGGAAAGAAACAGAAGCTGACTTGCCAAAGAAGGGAGTAAAGATGACAGTTTGTGAAGGAGGAACATCTAGAAGCCCATCGGCCTCTGAGAGAACAAAGCAATAAAGTTCAATACCAATGAGCATGGGCCCATCAAGAACTGCACAGCTTCCAAACTACCTAAATTTAGCCCCATCTCAACAATGTGTGAGTAATTCCATTATAGCAAGGTATGGTCACCTATTTGTTTTTTAAATTTAAATATTTCAGAAAGAAGTTAATGAGTTCCTAATGTAGACCATCCATATTAACCTGATCAGCACAGGTGAGAAACTCAGATCATAGGTGTACAGTATAAAACATGGGCTTAAAAGTGTTCCTAGTGGGGGCACTGGATGATCGTCAGTTAAGTGTGTGCCTTTGGCTCAGGTTATGGTCCTAGGGTCCTGGGATCGAGCCCCGCATTGGGCTCCCTGCTCAGCAGTGAGTCTGTTTCCCCCTCACCCTCTGCCCTTCCATCTGCCTGTGCTTTCTCTCTCTCTCTCTCTCTCTCTCTCTCTCTCTCTCTTCCTCTCCCTCTCTCCCTCTCTCCCTCTCTCCCTCTCTCCCTCCCTCCCTCAAATAAATAAAATCTTTTTAAAAAGTTGTGTTTAGACTGAGGGTTTTCAAGACCCTAACAGCTAAATTAGATTAACTAAAGAACCAATCTTTGTACACAAGCAAGATTGTAAGAAAGGAAATAGGAGAGTAGGTATGACATCTGTTAATCTTTTTTTGCTACACAGAAGACCTTGAGATTGATTCAAAGTTAAGTGTAGTGTTCATTTACCCCTGTCCCTTCTGGAATCTTCTACAGCAGCAAAGCAAGTGTATAAAGACCATGAAGGAAGAGAGGAAAAAAGAACACTGTCAGGAATTTCTGTATGCCCAAGAGCTGTAATAAACTGAGAAAAATTCAAATGCTTTCACTTTATTAGTAACTCTAGCACAGATTTGACATGAAAATTTAAATGCCCAACTATGTGATAGAGCTTCTGTAAATGGTTTCTATTTCCCACATTCCAGAGATGGTAACCAATGAAGATCTCTGCAAATACTTGTTGGCTTTTCATAAAAGATTTCTATTCCAAAGTTTCATTCAGTCATAAATATGCTGCCCACATCTGAAGGAGCAACATAGATATTTCTGAGATTTTTTGCCTTTCATTTTTTACCTTATTCCAAGAAAATCCTTTTTAAAGAGAATTCTCTACATTTTAATGAACTAGTCAAATTGTTCCTAAGTCAGTTACTCAACTCCACATTTTTGTGTTAATGCTTTAGGAATACATAGTTCACACGAATCGATTTTATTTCTTTTTATCAGTAACATCCTCTTTTTTAAGAAATGAAAGGAGATTGAGGTGAGTAGTGATCCATTGTATCCTGTGATGAACATACTATGGATAGTTTTCAAAGTGGTTCTGAGATATTTTGATTGCTTGGTGTCCCAGGACTTATAAGTTTTGTGTTTTTGTTGTTGTTAGTGGTGGTGGTTGGTTGGTTGGATGGTTTTAGAAAAGGTGTGCCTCTATTTTGTTTTTGTTTTAAGGGCTGTTTGAAATACACAGAACAGCAAAACTCATAACTATTGTTGTAGATTATTAACAAAAATTCCGATTTTAACTCCAACCTAATGTTTCCCTATCCCTTAGAGAAAATGCTTCACACAATAATAATAATAACAACCAACAACAACTCTGCTACCACTTTGTATATATTTCTCATGTTATCCTTGGAAATAACCTGATGAGGTAGGGGTGTCGTCCCATTTGGCACACACTGTTTTGTTCACTGCTGTATCTCCAGTACTTGGGGTGTACCTAGCTGATATTGTTGGATAAATATTTGTTTCATGATCAAATGAATGATTAAACTAAACTGTGGAGACTTCAAATTTCCTAAGAGTGGCCCACCACGTAAGTCCAGGAGTAGGAATTCAAGCTCAACTCTACTTGACTTTTGAGCCTGAGGCAAAAGTATCTTGAATTAGCGTGAACAAATAACAAGATGCGACAACATGCTTTTGTTAACCATTCCAGAATTCTGCCTACCAAACTCTGAGGAAATGTCTGCTTTTCTCTCAATTAAAATCCCTCATACTACTGTTTCTTTTGTTCTGTTTAGAGTGAAAATGCAGACATCCCATCTTCTAGTATTCTCTACTTCATGGTATTTCTGAAGTGCCTGAACAGTTGTACTTAAACTCAAGTATTATAAATTGTCATTGCACTACAGGAATGTGCTTCCTAAAGTAATTTTATAGTGAGGAATGCCCTGCACCATAGGATCACATGGAGAGTGTTTTAAAAATTCTGATGTCTAAGTCATATTCCAGACCAATTAACTTAGAAGTCCCAGGGATGGGACCAAGGCATTAGTATATTTTTAAAGTTTCCCTGGTGATTATGAGGTTAAATTGGAGAACTATTGTCTTAGAAGAGGAAACAATCCACTGCTACTGTCTCCTCTCAAATGAATGTTATCTTTCTCTCAGCCACCTCTTTCCTCAAATAACTCCTAGTTTCCTTAACCTTTTCCCCTGAGTTGTAAGTTTTTACTTTATTTTACTAGCTCTTTTGTAGCTCTTTGCCAAATTTTTATATGTAGAAATGAACTAAGAATAAAATTATAAGGGTCAAATATGTTCCATTAGAACTAAAAACTTCTTTCTGATAGTTATAAATCTCTATATGTAATAGCAGTAACGAAATGACTATGCTCTAAATTATCCAAAAAGATGAAATGATATCGTTTTCCATGCAACCATCATTTTAGGTGATCCTTTTCCTACTCTGAGATCATGACATTAACACTTCCATCAGAGTGGCAGAACTCACTAATCACTTGGATTTCAAATGTACATATTCAGTGTTAGAGTGAACAGTGGCTTTTGGTTCTAAAGAGCTATTTGCATATTTACACTTATTTATGAATTCCATGCCAGACTAGAATATATTGAAAAGGACTGATCTTATTTTGTTTCTGGTCTTACCTTAGATTTTTCAGACTCTCTTCCTTTTCACTATGGTTGTAATTTTAAAATGCCCCCCCCAAATTCATCGTAAGGGAAAGTTAGGTGTATCATCAATTTATAGTGTAGAACGACACCTTAGAAGCATATGATTGCAAACTTGCATGAAAAGTTTCATCTTTCCCTAAACCCAAATTTACCATGGTCTAAAAGAAGATTTTAGATTTCCACTCTTTAGTCATTGCAGGCTAGATTATTTAGACACACACACTGGATGAAACAGTCTCCTAATATTGAAAAAACTTACAATATAGGAAAGAAGTATTGACTTGAAGCATATAAGAAAACAGGAACCCAGAAAACCATGTAAGTAGGATACTCAAAGCCTGCTTTAGCCAGAAGTCCTTTACCCATCTAGGACAACATGAACTATAAAAGCAAACTGGAGACTGTTCACTTTAAAGGCAGCACTCCAAAGGATCATACCTTTATGCTAATGTAGAATTCCAAATGGCTACATCTTCAGGGTAAGGAGAGCCAAGCCTACTCCCATTCCCGCTACCATAAATCTCAGGACTTCCAAAAAATTTACATGACACAAGGCAGATTAGGGCGAATATATGTTAAGAAAACTATCTTGAGTTGAGATATTATAATCGTGGCTAGTGTATCTATATCTGAAATCTACATTTTTTTTACCATCAAAGTGTTCCAAGAAGCCATAAGCAATAAATTTGAAGTAGTATTGAACTAATAGTGCTCCTAAATGCCTGAAAGGAACAAAAGTAAATCAATTCTAGAGGAAAGCACATATATCCTAAGCCTCGGGGAATTTCCATAAATAATGTTTTCAAGGACAATGTGCAGTTTACAATTAAAGATAACTAAGCATAAAAGTAAATAAGTTTCCAGGGGCGCCTGGGTGGCTCAGTTGGTTAAGCGGCTGCTTTTGGCTCAGGTCATGATCCTGGACACCCGGGATCAAGCCCCACATCCGGCTGCCTGCTTGGCAGGAAGCCTGCTTCTCCCACTGTCACTCCCCTTGCTTGTGTTCCCTCTCTCGCTATGTTTCTCTCTGTCAAATAAATAAATAAAATCTAAAAAAAAAAAAAAGAAATTAAAAAAAAGTAAATAAGTTTCCATAAGCAATAAACAGCAAAAATAACAGGCAGAAGAAGACTACAGATACTATCATTATCAAATAGCTTATAAAAAATGGATGCTCACTGTGCATAAAAGAAACAAAAGACAAATCTTAAGCTATATGCATGAAATAGGAAAATATAAGAACTGAAGCAGAAGATTTGGAAAAGAACCAGGAGAACTTTAAGAAATGAAAAACAAACTGAAGTGAAAAACTCAATGGGGTAAGTATGGTAGCAGATTATGCAAAACAGAAAAGATAATTATTAGTGAACTTGAAGGTAGGTTAAAAGAAATCATCCATAATTTAGAATGAGGATATCAAAAAAATGGGGGGAAAAAAGGCAGAACTGTTTAGTAGACAAGAAAGACAGAAAGTCTTACATGCATCTTACCATAGTTCCTGAAAGAAGAAAATGGAGTAGAGGTAATATGTGAAGGAATAATGGAGTGGCTGAAGAAAGAGGCTGACCGGTATCCATAGAACAGGTCATCCTGTTTACTTGATTATGAAAATCCTCCTAAGGTCATGCTTTGGTGAACATTCACATAGGATATACAAATGCTTACATGTTTTTCATGCACTCAGAGAGGTCTCTCCACATACCTCTTCCCTAGATCTTTTTGTCATCAATATTCCAATCATAGTCCTTCCAACTTTCTGACTATCCAGCCAAACTACTAACTGCAGCCCATGAATTAGAATACAATCAACTTCTGGCCATTTCACCTCTTAGACAAAATGAACAAGCAGATACACTGCCTAAAGATCTGCTCACTGGGAGGATTTCCCTTCACCACTGTCCTTCATAGACGTCCCAAGAAGGGGCTATGGTACTGCAGCTCTCTACTTCTGGGTGGTGTCTTACACAATCTGTAAACCATGCCCAAGTTTTCTTTTCCTCAGTCAACTGATTACAGAGAGCTTCCCATGGGGCCATAGATATAGATAGGGTGAGAGAAAGTAATATAGCAGGAACAGGGACCAGAAGTATTTGGGCCACTTTCTTATGCAACTTAATTTGTGGCTTTAGATCCTGCTCAAGCTCCGAAATAAGCCAATCAGAGAAAGACAATTATCATATGACCTCTCTGATATGAGGGATTTGAAGGGCAGGGCAGGTGGTCATGGGGGGGGGGGGAGGGAGGGAAAAAATGAAACAAGATGGGACCAGGGAGAGAGACAAACCATAAGACACTCTTAATCTCAGGAACAAACGGAGGGTTGCTGGGGGTGGGGAGGAGAGGGATAGGGTGGCTGGGTGATGGACACTGGGGAGGGTATGTGCTTTGGTGAGTGCTGTGAATTGTGTATGAGTGATGATTCACAGACCTGTACTCCTGAAGCAAGTAATACATTATATATTAATAATAAATAAATAAATAAATAAATAAATCCTGCTCAAGCTCAATCTCATATGTACCACCTCCATTTGATGATGTACCACTGTATGTATCCAAATTTATGGCTTGGCGGATCAGACATCACCAGTACATGATAGGTAGACATTCAGCTAGTAAGTTCAGCCTAAAGCAAGCCGAAAGCTTTTCCTCAAAAGAAGAGTAATTATCCAAAGGGGATGGCAGGTCTTTGCTCCAAATTCTTGAGTATTTGTGCTGTGGTTCACTACAGAATCCTGCTAAAGGCTCCAAACAGCATTTCTACCTGCCAATATTATTTTAAGAGCCATTAGGTCTACACAATCATATGGTGCAAGAGGCAGAGAAGCTTGCACATCTACTGACTTGTTGCAGGGCATTCTCTTACTCTTCTTTTCACTTGGTAAATGGGCTTGAGTGGCACACCCAAATGAGGACTGTGTTGCCTCCAAAATCTAAAAAGGTCCCTAGGCACTGTGCCTCTTTTATTGACTGTAGGAGGGTAGCATGTAACAACTTATCCTTCATGCTATCTTCACCAAGAAGAGATATCTTATTGACATTCCCTACACTGCTGGGCCCCTAGAAATTTCATTGAGGTAGGTCTCTGAATTTTCCTGGTGTCTACCCCCTGACACCCAAGTATCTTACCAGTATGTCAGAGTAGTTGCTACCTTTTCCTCACTTGATCCAATAAGCATAATGTCATCAATGTAATGGACCAGTGTGATATTTTATAGAAAGAAAAGGTGACTAAGTGCCCTGAAGATTAAATTATGACATATGGCCTGTGAGCTGATATATCAAGGTGCCATAGTGAAGGTGTACCACTCACCTTGCTGACTGAAAGCAAACGGTCTCTGGTCATCTTTACTAAAAAGAGTAGAGAAAAACAATTTGAAAAGTCAGGAGCTGCATGACAGCTACCGCATGTATTAATTTGCTCAAGCGATGTAATCTGAAAGAGTAGCTGCAATTGGATTCACCACCTGGTTACATTTACAACGATCCATGTTTATTCTCTAAAATCCATCTGTTTTGTGCAAGGCCAACTAAGTAAACTAGGATGATGCAGTAGGATTCACTAGCCCTGGATCTTTCAAGTCCTAATTATCTGCAATAGTGCTTCTGGGTTACTATTTTGCCATGTAGAAGTAGGTCTAGTGGCTTATACTTAGCCTTTCCTATAACAGTACTTACTCCAGAGAACCAGTGTGAGGATTCTGTCAGTTGCTGAGTACAGACACTCTGATACTGGGAAATAACTACTGTGGCAGGATGGATTTGGAATACACTTGACCCATGGTAGAACAACTCTGAGTAAAAACTCCACTGATCACCTGACATTTGTAAGTCCCTACTCTGTCTAGTGGACACAATGACATTTTGTTGCATCCTGAAATTAGTACTACTTTAAATACAGGATCCAGTAATCCCTAAAAAATCTAATTATTTCCTTTTCCCCATTTCACCCTGGTAAATGGCCATGAATCCAAGACCAATAGTGTAAATGTTGGCAAGTTAGTGGGATTTTCCTTGAGAACACCCCCAGCTACCCCTTTACTTTGGGAGGTTCTGAGCCTATAAATAGGCTCAAATATGGGAACTGATTGAGAGAACATGACTCCATGTTTTGATGATTCAAGTCAGAGATATGTTCAATTGACCTAGAACTTTTCAGCTTAGATCAAGTAAAAATTTAGTAGACTATTTATTTCACCTGGAGGAACACCATGATCAATTAGCTAATGTCACAGACCTGTGAATCAGACTCTTCTAATTATTGCTTTTACTCTGCTGTCCATTATGGTAACCAAGCCCACCCTGCTTTTGGTCACTGAGTGCCACTACTTGGGTCCTGCCACTTCAGGATCCAATTATACCCATTGTATTTGGGAATCCCAGTTCAATGTCAGCAGTTTCCACGGCAATTCCTGATCTACAGAGAAGACTGATGACAGAGTTCTTCAAGGGTGCAAGACTTTCTCAAAATTTATTTTTCATTCTAGAAAGCTGTGACCTTCTGGGTTAGATGAGCAAGTCTTATGTGATTAATCTACATTCCAATTCTCTAAGCCTTTAGATACCACATTGTATAGTTTATTAATGCACTCTGTCATTTCAACTTATTTAGCACAGGCCATCTTTTGGTCCATGCTTCAACCAACCAATCAAACAGAGCCCTTTCTAACTCCTCAAATTACGACTCTGACTCCAGAATGTCTGTGTAGTGGACCCATTCCAATAAATTCCACTTGATCTGACTCTATACTCCTTCCTCCAAGTTCCAGACCCTTAACATCCATTCTTATACATATTTCCCAGATTTTAACATATACGAACTGAAAAAACCAAGTAGCTCTTTGGAGTATAGTGCATCCTCTTATGTGTCAGATTGTGTACCCCAAATTTGGGACCTGCTGGGACTTGAGTCTACTGATGAGTCTAGAAGCAAAGACAGGTGGTTGGAAAGAAGAGGTTCTGAAGAGAATCAATGGTGTCTTGTGAGGCAACTTCTTTAGGGAAGGTCATTACAAGTTCCTTAGCTGTTAACCTCCTCAAATGGAGGTAGAGCAGCTGCTTCCATTGGCAAAGAAGATGCATCAGAATTTGGACATTCAATGCCATGTCCTCACCTTCATCAGAATCTGCCCATTATGTTTCCGTTTCAATTCTCAGGATCCCATTCCTTTACAATCAGTATACTTACTTTAACAGCAAACATCTTGTGAGCTTGGGAATTCAATTTATGTTGTAATTCAGCCACTCAAAGGATGAAACTGGGATTAGTCTTCAGAAATTCCATCTCTACAGCTATAGGAGATAAGGCAGACACAGAAACAGTCAGAATTCTTCAGGCAAACAAAAATTATATAGCAAGTATAATAAAACAATTAAGTGTGTGTGTGTGTGTGTGTGTGTGTGTACACAGACACACAGACACTTATTTTTAAGGAACTGGCTCATGTGATTATGGGCCTGGCAAATCTGAAGCCTGGATGTCAGGTCAGAAAATCTGAACCTCACGTAAGAGTTGAAGTTACACTCTTGCATCTGAAACCCACAGGAGATACTGGAGACTGGAAACTCAGGCAGAATTTCTATGTGACAGTCTTGAGACAGAATTTCTTTTTCCCTGGGAAACCTGTTTTTGTTCATAAGGTCTTCAACTGATTGAATGAGGCCAATACACATTACTGAATGCAGTCTCCTTTACTTAAAGTCAACTGACTATAAATATTAATCATACCTACAATCACAGCAACATCTAGACTAGTGTTTGACTAGGCACCTAGGCACCTAGGCACCAGAGCCTAGTCAAGCTGACATATAAAATTTAGACTTAATAATACAGTTTACAAATGTGAATTTGTAACATATTAGAGATCTCAATAGAAATAAAATAAACATAGAATAATATGGGTAGTGGGGAGCCTGGGTGGCTCAGTTGGCTGAGTCTCTGACTCTTGATTTCAGCTCAGGTTATGATCTCAGGGTCCTGGAATCGAGCCCCCACCCCCAATGTCCAGCTCCCTGCTGAGCAGGGAATCTGCTTCTCCCTCTATCTCTCCCCCTCTCACCCATTCGTGCTCACTTGCTCTCTCTCTCCCTCAAATTTAAAAAAAAAATCTTAAAAAAGATAAGAAAGCTTTTCAGTCTCATTTATATTGATGTAAATGCAGGGCGCCTGGATGGCTCAGTCTTTAAGGTGAAGGCAGTTTCAGCTCAGGTCATGATCCCAGGGCCCTGGGATCGAGCCCCACATCGGGCTTCCTGCTTGGCGGGAAGCCCACTTTCCCTCTCCCACTCCTCCTGCTTGTGTTCCTGCTCTTGCTATCCCTCTCTCTGTCAAATAAGAAAAATATAATAAAATAAAACCGCTATTACAGACCTACGAAGCTAGTACAAAGCATACGAAAACAGATATGAAAGGGAAGGAGAGGCATCACAGCAGAGTAGTCTAATCTCTTCAGCTAAACTCTCCACTATGTTCAAATGTGTGATTAGGGGCCAGTTGTTCCTCCTCTTTGTGCTTTTTTTATTTCATTATTTGGAGAGTATAAATAGCAATACTACATAATCTTAATGATATTATAAAATTTAAATCAATATGCTTAGAATATGACCTGGCACACAGTAAATATTATTGGATTTATTCTTTAATAAAATAAATGTGGTAAAACACAAACCTCACTACTCTGCTGGTAGGTGTGAAGACTGAAACCACCACTTTGGAAAACAGTTGACATGATCTATTATCATTAAAGATGCATAGACTCTGTAATACATCAAATCTTCTTCTAGATATATAACCAAAGTGCATATAGTAGAACCCATTTATAAGAGTGTTTATAGCAATATTGCTTAATATTACAGAAATGGAAACAATCATCTACAAAAGAACAGGAAAATAAATTGTAGAAGACATATGCTAAAATACTATACAGAATGGAAAGGAACAAACTACAGCAGTAAACTTCCAGTATACCCAAGAATATAGCTAAATATCACAAACATGTTGAGTGAAAGAAGCAGACACAAAAGAATACAAATTATATATAGGGTAGCAGCTATCTACAGAAGGAGAGAGCTTTTATGGAGAGGGTTACGAGGGACTATAATAGGTATACCCATTCTGCAGATGGTTATTTCACTTCTGTAAGACTGAATAATATTGCTATAAACATTCTTGTACATGTTTCCTGGTTTATGTATTCTCAGTTATGTATCTAGGACTAGAATTCCTGGGTCATAGGTATCAATCTTTTTCTGTCTCTAGACCTCAATGAAGGTTACACAGTTACTTTTTAAACTGTACTTATATGATCTGTGCACATTTTCTTTATTTATATTTCATAATAAAATCAGTGAATGCCTTGTGAGTAAATGGGGGAACCACGCATAAAACCACTTAAGAAATTGAGTTGGGGAGAAGAGAGCATGGCAGTGAGTAGACAGAGATAAGAAGTAGAGAGAGATTGGTTAATTTGCTTTTTCTTTTTTCTCTCAACTCTATGGACATATAATAACCTATAATATGGTGTGAGTTTAAGGTGTGCCATGTGATGATTTGATATCTGTACATACTGTGCAATGATTACCGAATTCTTCCCATTTCTCCCACCCCCTAGTCTCTGACAACCACCAGTCTACTCTGTTTCTATGAATTTGGCTTTTTCATACTCCAAATGTAAATGAGATCATACAGTATTTAACTTTCTCTGCCTTACTTATTTCACTTACTAAATGCTTCCAAGATCTATTCACATTGTCACATATGGCAGGATTTCCTTCTTTTTTGTGAGTAAATTATATCCCATTATTTATATACACACCATTTTCTTTCTTTTAAGATTTTTTTCATCTTGTGTGTTCAGTATTTTTTTTGGCAATTATCTTTTTAATATGACATCAAAACAAAAAAATGGGACTACATATATCATCATTATTTACATACATGAAAACAGGATTCATATTTTTTTCCAGTAAAAAAGCAATTTCCTAACAGCATGCACATTATGGTACGATGTCCACTCTTCAATTTATTTGACAGAGATAGCAAGCAAGTAGGGGAGGGAAAAACAGAGTCCCCACTGAGCAAGGAGCCCATGTGGGACTTGGTCCCAGGGCTCTGGGATCATGACTTGAGTCAAAGGCAGATGCTTAACTGACTGAGTCACCCACGGCCCCTACACATTTTCTTTATCTACTCATCTGTTGACAATTAGATTCTTTCCATGGCATGACTGTTGTGAATAATGCTGCAATGAACACAGTGGCTCATTTATCTTTTCAAGATAGTGATTTCTTTTCCTTTGGGATATATACCAGAAGTAGGATTGTTGGATTATATGGCAGTTTTATTTTTAATTTTTTGAGGACACTCCATAATGTTACTCTAAGATCAGGAACAAGATAAGGGTGTTTACTCTTGCCACCCCTATTCAACATAGTACTGGACATCCTAGTCAAAGCAATTAGGCAAAAATTAGAAATAAAAGGCATCCAAATATGAAAGGGAAAAATAAAGTTGTCTTTGTTTGGAGGTGACAAGATCGTATATTAGAAAATCCTAAAGAATCCAATGAAGATCATTAGAACTAATAAAGGAATTTAATAAAGTTGCAGAATACAAAATCAACATACAAAAATTAGTAGTGTTTCTATACACTAACAATTTAGTTTCTACACACTAAAAAAAAGAAAAAAAATCCCATTTACAACATCATCAGAAACAATAAAATACTTAGGAATAAATTTAACCAAGGAGGTGAAAGATCTGTAGTCTAAAAACTGAGACATTGATGAAAGAATGTGAAAACACAAATGGAAAAATATCCCATGTTCATGAACTGAAAGAAGTAGTATTGTTAAAATGTCCGTACTACCTAAATCCATCTACAGATTCAATACAATCTCTATTAAAATTCCAATGGCATTTTCACAGGAAAAGAATACAGAATCTTAAAATTTGTGTAGAACCACCAAAGTCCCCAAACAGCCCAAGCAATCCCTGGAAAAAACAAAGCTGGTGTCATCATACTTCCTAATTTCAAACTGTATTACAAAACTACAGTAATTAAAATAGCATGATATTGGCATAAAAACTGATACAAAGACTAATGGAACATAATCAAGAACCCAGAAATAAACCCACGATATTCAATCAACAAATACCTGACAAGGGAGCCAAGAATACTCAACGCAAAAATGACAGTCTTTTCAATAAATGGTGTTGGGAAAACTAGATTTTCACACAACATTTTTTCCTGTTTGGATGATAACTATTTAGGAATTTCTAAATGTTTATGGGAAATATTCAGTTAATAGAGGAAGAATTCAACTACATAGCAGAAAGGGCGGCCATCGGGGCGCCTGGGGGGCTCAGTTGGTTAAGCGACTGCCTTCGGCTCAGGTCATGTTCCCGGAGACCCGGGATCGAGCCCCACATCGGGCTGCCTGCTCGGCGGGAAGCCTGCTTCTCCCTCTCTCATTCTCCCTGCTTGTGTTCCCTCTCTGGCTGTGTTTCTCTCTGTCAAATAAATAAAATCTTTAAAAAAAAAAAAAAAAAAAAAAAAAAAGAAAGGGCGGCCATCAATTGAGTACAGATTCTGTAGAGAGTATTACTCTGTGTAATACCATCATGATGGATACATGTCATCATGCATTTGTCCAAAGGTAGACTATGGACTCTGGATGATTATGATGTATCTATATTGGCTCATCAATTTTAACAAATGTACCACTCTGGTGAAGGATGTTGATTTTGTTCTGGACCATCTTTTCAAAGATATTTGTATAGGAAACAGCCTTGAAAGAAAGATATAGTGTCAACCTCTCTAGGAAAGGGCATGTTTATTTTGTGTAGAAAAAATGATCTCTCTGTGCCAAATGTCACTCAGGCTTATTATCTATTGTAAAATATTCTGGTTCCTTAGCTCACGTTTTATCTATCTATCTATCTATCTATCTATCTATCATCAATCTATCTAACTACCCACCCCTCTTTTTTTTTTTTTAAATAGGATTCCTCTCTTGAACATAGCCCATTATGTTTTCCAAGAGTCTCCTGACCCTCATAACATCACTCTGCAGACACAGGCTCAAGAACAGGTACAAATGCTGATACTCTGGCTACTGTCCATGCTCTGAGTAATTAACTATCCTCTGTGCCTGATCCAAGAGTCTCGTTATCTTCTGTCAGCACCCATGAAAGAGTGTCAGACTAATTAGTTAGCTTAGAAATTAGGTAAACTCTCAGACTTGTGACAGTTTTTGATGAGTAGGGTAGGGGCATAAAATCCAAAGCACAGGCATTTGGATGATCTAAAACAACTTCGGGTATGTTGCCACAATAGTTGTTAGTTTTGTATCTATGTAAGTGACTATGTAGTTTTTTCTATATGGGTTATATATAATTTAATGCTTACAATTGCTATTAGAATTCCCACCTTACAACCAAACAACATACAAACAAGTTGACCAAGACCTAACTTTAATAAGTGCCTGGGACTAGATTCCGACAAGGGCCTCCTGGCTGGTCCCAGAGCTGCACACTTGCATTTTCTGTCAGTATTTCCCAAATCGTAGTTTATAGGCTAGTGCCACTGCCTGAGAAGTGTTTACAAAGTGAAATAGCATGAGTATTCATGAAGGGAATTAAGAAAAAAAAGAACAACACAATATAAGAAGTTTTTCATTCAGCTAAATATAACCAATTGAAAGTTCTAACTTTATTCTGAGAACTAGCCCTTCCTTTGTTGGGGTGTTTTCATATGCTTTTTTAAAGGAATGAAAGGGATAGTAAATTGCAGTTTTGTTTGGGGAGGTCTTTACTATCCCTCCTTGACAACATAAATGGCTGGCAACCCTATATGGGTCATCTTTTTTTTCCTTTTCTTTTCTATGAAATCCTAAATTCTTAGAACCACTAGCTATAGTTTTCTATTCTAAGTAAGTGCTGTTGAGCACTATTGCTTCCTAAATAGGCTCTTAGTCTAGTTCACATCTCCAATGTGGTGAAATATGTCCATGTGTTGTGTGTAAGTGGTCGTGGAACGTAGGCACATTTGCATCAAACTATCTTCAGACTAAAACTAAACATAGGACTTTCATCATGATCTCTTCTTGTTGGCTTTTACAATATTTGAGAACTCAAGGCCAGCCCAGGGCCTGACATATGGTAGGCACTGAGTAAATATTTGTCAAGTGAATGAATACGTGAATAAATGTATGAAAGGATGCATTGATAAACTTTGAAGTTCTTGTTTTGGAAATTCAGTGATGCATATGATTGAATATCCCTTCTGTCACAGCAATGGGCTTGTTTTATTCAGAACCATTCCACTCCTTAAAGAGAAACTAAGTGGCATATATTACCTGACATGGAGCTTAACGACATTTTTTTTTTTTAACACGTGATAATCTGTTCAGGATAACAAGAACTACACCAACCTTCTGAAAGATTTCCAAACATAGGCAGGTAACTGCGTTGCAAACAAACAAGCTAGTGCCTGAACTATGTTTGCTCCATTCAAGGAAGCAGTGGCTGCACGCTAACTTCTAAACAGAGATTTGGGATGTTTTGTGATTGTTGTTGATTTACTTTTTTTTTTGGATTTGGCTTGGGAAATCTTTAACACATTTTCTGTTTCTTAGTCATTTAAAAATAAGACTAAGAATTTATTATCTCTTAAAGTATACAAATGAATTAAAAAGATCATATTTAGTGTGTTGAGAATTGGTTGTTAAATCTCCTGAATTTGAGAACTGGACTATTCTCTTACTGCACCTAAGCCCTTTGCTGAGTCAAATGAGCAGAATTTCCTTTTGCTTGAATTAAGTGCAATCATCAAACTTCCTTTTACAGTATCCTTTTACTTTCCCTTAAACTTCCTCAGAACTGGTAATCAACAGATTATCTTTGTGTAAACAGGAAGTCCTTTTTTCTGCTCTTCTTCTTCCTCCAGTCTGATTTGGTTAGGGTTTGCAATCTCATAGGTCATCACCATGAAAATACTGTAATATGACAAATATCTGAGCAATTAAAATAGGAAGGCACTGATGAGAATGGAAGAAGGCTTGTGTCTGGGAACAGATCTCAGTTTCTAATCTTCCACTCCACCTTCCAGGGGGTTCTCCCTGGAACACATGCTTTTAGTCCTACATAGAAATACACTTAGGTTGCCCTTTTACTTTAGAATCATTTTCATGATTTCCTCTCCTCATCATCAGACAGATCCCTCTTTCTCACATTTCATAACTTTGTTTAATTACTTTCTCTCATATAATTTTTGTGAAAATTGGATTCAAAGCAACTACTGAGCATTCAGGAATAAAACAAGAAATATGTCCCAGTCTGCTGAGTCAGAGGTAAATGGGGAAAGGAACAGATGAGAGGTAGATGACATGAGCTTTTATCTTGGCTCCACCACTTATAATTCTAAATGTCTTTATCGGAGACAAGCAAGAATCAACACAGATGATGTGTGAAAAAAAAAAATTTTAATAAACAGAATCACATATAAAATGCTATATAGTAATCTTAGTATAATTCAAAACATGATTAAGCAATATTGTTCTCAGGGCGCCTGGGTGGCTCAGTTGGTTAAGCGGCTGCCTTCGGCTCAGGTCATGATCCAGGAGACCTGAGATCGAGTCCCACATCGGGCCCCCTGCTCGGCAGGAAGCCTGCTTCTCCCTCTCTCACTCCCCCTGCTTATGTTCCCTCTCTGGCTGTGCTTCTCTCTGTCAAATAAATAAAATCTTTAAAAAAAAAAAAAAGCAATATTGTTCTCATTCACATACACTGGTCCATAATGAGTCCTAATAAACCTGTCCTTTAGCATCATCACCCTAAACTATATTGATAGACCAGGTTTTCCAGAGACAATATGACCTTGATGCTTTAAAACAAGAAGTATGCAAAGTCTGGAAAGAAAAGTGATAAAATTAATTAGGCTTTGGCAGAAAGATGTCCTTACTGGATGAATGAACAAGCAATTTTTAATCTCTACTTTCTGAGGTAGCAGAAACAACAGCATCACAGCACTGGGCCATCATAGGCCTTTATATTGTCCTACTGAGCTGACTCACATCAGGAGTGGACATACTGTGACTTCTGCTATGGGTTCTACAAAGGAACAACAACAAAAAAATTCTCTTTACTAGGAAACAAATGGCCTGAATCAAAAAACTCCTGTAGGTTTAAAACAGCAGAAGCAATCTAATTTTAAAAGGACTCTACAGACACATTTTTCTTGAGTAGACATAAGATGTGAGTAATAATCGAACTCATAAACTAGCTATAATTAAGAAGATAGCTCAGTAGATCAGAGCTCTGTGGCCAAAGTCAGTCCAGCCCAGCAGACAGAACCAGGAGGATTTGAACTGGTCTATGAATGAAGTTCCCTGGTTGGTGTGATCTTCCTTCTGGTCCCCTCTCCCTCTCCTGCTCTCCCTTTCCCTTATATACCCCCCCACCTTCTCTTCCTTGCTTCCTTGCTCTTCCTTTATTCACTTTCTCTTACTTTACGTTTTTGTTTTGTTTTGTTTTGTTTTGTTTTGTTTGGTCCAGACTCACCCAAATTGATCATCCAGGCTCTTGCAGGTTTAATTATGTAAAAAAAACATGCTATTTGTTTTGTTCTAAATTCTTGGTGTTTTCTCTCTAACCTAACCAAAATTCAACAGGTAATTTTGCCACATTATTTCACTTTTACATTTCAAAGCTTATTATGGGCTTGAACTGTGTCCACCCCTACCCCCCCAAGAAAGCTATGTTGAAGCCCTAACTCCAGGTACCTCAGAATTCAGGAGCGGGAGCTGAATTCGGGAACGGGGTCATTAGAGATGCAGTTAGTTATCAGAGGAATGTCATGTGAAGATGTGAAGGGACACTGACATGCACAGATGAAATCTATGTGAAGAGACAGGAAAGACACCATGTGAAAGTGAAGGAAGAGACTGGAGTTCTGTTGCCACAAACCAAGGAGTGTCAAGATGGCCAGCAAACTATGAGAAGCTGGAGAAGAGATTCTCTGTCACAGTCCTTGAAGGAACCAATCCTGTCAACACATTGATTTCCAACATCTAGCCTTCAGATGTAAGAGACAATAAATTTCTGTCACCCACAAAGTGTGGGACTTCATTACCATAGTCCCAGTATATTTAGATCTGGACCATAATCTTCCTTTATTTCTTTTTTTTTTTTTTTAAAGTATTTATATCAAAACACTTCCTTCTCTAGGATCTGAACGTTTATAGCCCAGTCCATAAATGTCTGGAATCTCTTCAGCCCTTCCCGAGTAAGCCACATTCTAACTGCTTCATCATGCTAACATAGAAACAATTAGACTCAAACCAATTTCTTTGAAAACCTAATCTTTTCTAGAACAAGAACAACAAATTTATAGCTTACAAACTCATAAGCCAAGAATAATGAAAGAAAATCAATACTGACATTTTAATTCTAACTATACAATGACTTCTTAGTTCTGAATGTAGCATATCCAGGTTGAATTATGATCTTATATGTAGAAAACAGAGCCACAAAAAGGAATGATTTGGAAACAACTGGTAAACAAAAATGAGCACTGGTTTGGAAATCAGATGTCAATTTTTTTTTTTAACCTTAGCTTAGCCTTTAGGACTTTAGCCAAATAACTTAATCCTCTGAAGGGTTGGCTTCCTCTAGGAAGGTATGTACTTGATGCATAGGCAGATTCCTTAAAGTTTGTCTATTATTTAATAAATTTTCCTTTTCCTGGATACTAAGGCATTTATATCTAGTAGGGCTTAACTACATCCCATGCCTTTTCAGCCAGCTGTTTGCAATAAAAAAATGTTTACTTTTTACTAATCTGAAAATTTTCTATTTATGTAATGAAAAAAACCCCAACCATGGCACTTAGAAAATCTTCTTAGTTTACTTCAGCTTGATGATTCCTGAATTTTATATAATTCACAGCCAAAAAATAAGTAACACCAGTCAGGACTTTAAAACTAAACTGAAGAGTAAGTTATCACCTCAGATAATTTAAACTTCAGTGCCAAATCTAAAATTAAGCTCACAAGCTCTTGAAAATCACTGTGAAGTTGTATTTCAGGGTTTGGAATAGATAAATCCATGTCAACATGAATGGTAAAACCATGATTTACATTGCTTGCTAAAGATCAAATTCTTAAAGTTCTGGTGCTTACAGAAACCCATAAATACAGATAGAAATCTTATCTTATAAAGGATTAACCAGTGGGAAGTTGAGAGAATAGTTGAAAGGAATATTGGTTTCTCGGTGTTATCGTGTAAAAAGCCTAGGAGAAAAGTAAAGTTGTGCTTGCTGAGTGTTCCAGGCAATAACTGGGCACTTATTGTATACTACTTCATTAGATCAATCTGCACAGTGCCCAGTGCCCTGTATGGTAGATCATTTAATCCATCTTATGGATGAGAACTGAAGTAATTCTAGGTCATTTGTCAAAATCAGAAATCAGATCTAGGATTGGCTAAGCCAACAGCCCATGGACCGTACTAACCAGATTCAGGGTTTGGGTTCTGAATCTATACCTGCCAAGCTGGGTGAACCTAAATAATTTACTGAATCCATCTGGATTTCAGTGTCCCCCACTATAAAGCTGATCTTTTATAGTAGATAATTTTGCAGGCTCCTTCCACCTAGAGAATTACTACTTAAAAAAAAAAAAAATCAACACAAGCCACAATAGTAGGGGCCAAATCAGTAACTGTTGACTCCATTATGATATTCCACTATGATTCCATCATGATTATTCACATTTGTTTATATATTCAGTAGAACCTGTAGTACTGTTATGCTTTTAAACATGAGTTTTAGGAGCACCTAGGTGGCTCAGTGGGTTAAAGCCTCTGCCTTTGGCTCCGGTCATGGTCTCAGGGTCCTGGGATCAAGGCCCACCTCGGGCTCTCTGCTGAGCAGGGAGCCTGCTTCCTCCTCTCTCTCTGCCTGTCTCTCTGCCTATTTGTGTGATCTCTCTCTGTCAAGTAAATAAGTAAAATATTTTTTAAAAATAAAATAAAATAAACATGAGTTTTAGCTACATATCAGAATATTATATGCATCACCTGAATTACTTTTTCTTACTTAAAGCTATAATAAACAAACTTAAAAACACTGTAGAAAGGTTTAAGTACAACATTAAAGGCCATCAATTTTTATTTCACAATAATTTTAGAATATTATTTCATCAAATCCATTCTTTTTAAGTTAGTCCCCAGAAATATATACATTCTTATTATTTTAAGAAATGTGTCACACTAAGATAAGTGAGTAATTTGTTCAAAAAATATTCTACAGGGGCACGTGGGTGGCTCAGTCGGCTAAGCGCTGCCTTCAGCTCGGGTCATGATCTCCAGGTCCTGGGATTGAGCCCCACACCAGGCTCCCTGCTCAGCAGAGAGCCTGCTTCTCCCTCTTCCTCTGTCTGCCACTAAGCCTACTTCTGTTCTCTCTCTCTCTGTCAAATAAATAAATAATTTAAAAACAAAAACAAAAAGTCTTTTACAAACTGAATAAAATATTGTCCTAAGACAATGTAAATAAAATCATGTATAGCTTTGGATATAGCAAAACACGATACTGCCATAACCCTTCTTTTACATAACTATTAAAGTACAACTTGCTTGATGACACATTTATATAATATACCTAGCAAAACAAGTTGGATGTATAGAGCATCCTTTTGGCAGACATTTATAGTGTTTATCTCCTTGGCTACTGTTCATTTCACCAAGAGGCAAAAATATGTCGCAATGGCTAAAAACAAGCAATTTGCTGTTCAGTGTTGATTGATAGAGAATTAACACATTACTGTGAGGGTGAGTCTTGATGAAATGGGCCCTTCCAAGATGAACTGAAATATTGCCATAATCGCAGGCCAAGAAATCTTGGCAGCATCTTTGGATCCTGTCATCCTACTCGGGTAAAAATGTTGCAAAAACCTGCCCAAGACAAACAAACATGTATATGCCACTTGCAAAGGATCCAAAAGAAATATGGAAATTGAGATTCATCCAGAAGAGCCAACTGCCACAAAACCTGGATTATCTTCACATGCTGGGTGGAACTAGACAATTACCATGCCCTGAGAATGTACAAGAGTACAGAAGAGCATGAAAATTTGTATGGATTTATAATTGTTCTGTCCCTTAGCCTGTGTTCTTACCACACTGCATAATCTCTTAGACATTTTGTTTCAGATTAGAGGCAGCACATCCCAAGATTGCTTTGTGTTAAGTCTTCTGTATTTGTGTTCTGTACTTGACAAAGTTGTTCCAGTATGCAGTTGTCTGAGTTCTGAACTGGCCATTGGCCCAGCCACAGTAATTCTGATTTAATCTCTCATTTATACACCATCAATAATAAAAAACACTGACGGTAATGATTAAATTGGAGGAGATTATGCTGAGTGAAATAAACCAAATAGAGAAAGTCAAGTATCACATGGTTTCACTTACTTGTGGTGCATAAGGGGTAATATAGAGGACAGTAGGAGAAAGAAAGGAAATGGGAAGTAGGGTAAATCGGAGGGAAATAAAACATAAGAGACTTTGGACTCAGAAACAAACTGAGGGTCTTGGAGGGGAGGAGGTGGGGGGATGGGAGAGCCTGGTGGTGGGTACTGAGGACACGTACTGTATGGAGCACTGGGTGTGGGCATAAACAATGAATCTTGGAACACTGAAAATAAATAAATAAGTTTAAAAAAATTTTTAAAAACACGTATTCAATAAACTAAACAAATCTTAAAAAAAAAAAAGAAAAACAAAAACAAAAACAAAAACAAAAATGAAAATGAAAAACTAACCAGAAGATATGAGCATTCTTCTCTGACCTCCCTAGGAAAGTTTCTTATTTATTCTGATTAGAATTTAACTCTCTTGCACTGTAATTTTGCAATCACAGTCAGAAAAAGTACCATTAAAAAAAACTACACACTGAGCTTGTTTGCTTAATTGACTAGAAACTTCTCTTCCTTTTTAATAGTGTAATTGGACGCCAAAGAATGATAAATTTGTCTTAGAAAGGTATGGTACATACAACTACATAATGGAAATAACTCATTTTAATTATCTTAATAATCATCATGATAATTCCTAAAACATTCCATGTCTTCAGAGTCTTAACTAAACGAAGAGGGTATAAAAATCACCCATATAGAAAGTAATGTGCTCTAAAAACAATACTTCATCTCTAGAATATATTGAGAAAGGAACAAAATGGATGCCTTGTGTAGGCATTCTAATTTAAATGAAGATTGTGGGGGGCGCCTGGGGTGACTCAGTTGGTTAAGCTACTGCCTAGGCTCAGGTCATGATCCCGAAGATCCAGGATCGAGTCCCACATGGAG
This sequence comes from Spilogale gracilis, assembly GCA_004023965.1. Classification (NCBI taxonomy): domain Eukaryota; kingdom Metazoa; phylum Chordata; class Mammalia; order Carnivora; family Mephitidae; genus Spilogale; species Spilogale gracilis. Next base: position 14,074 of record PITA01010808.1, on the reverse strand, counting down.
CTCCCTGCTCGGCGGGAAGCCTGCTTCTCCCTTAAATGAAGATTGTGAAACTGGGACTAGCTCTCCTTCACCACGATTTGCCAGAGGAAAAGGATCCTTTCTCTATCATCTGCACTGCCTTTCTTGGTAGATAGTTCTATGAAAACAATTCCAAGAGTTTATTGCCTAAAATATCTGATAATACCAGAGATCAGACAGCCCTAAGGCCAAATGCAAATTTTATTCGATGAATTAACCAAAGATGAAGCTTTCAATTTAAACACAGAAATAAGAACTGACTGACATGAATCATTTAGAAAGCAATCAAAACAGGAAATTATTTTCTTTTTCTCTGAGTAGTTCAGATTGACAAGTGAAAGAACATTTCAGTCTCTCTAGTCTGAGTTCAGATTCTGAATTTTTTTTTTTTTATTTATTTGGTCATCGGGGCAGAGCAAACTTTCTTTGAAATTTAAGATTTATAGGACAAAACTGTTCAAATTACGGGTGCAAACCTGGGCCACTGTACTAGGCATGACTGGATCTCTCTCTTTCTGTCTCTGTCACCCTGTTTATAATTCTGGCTCTCTGTCCATCTAAAAGTTTTTAAAAGTAACAGTAATTTTCATTGGCACTAATAGAAATCACAGGACACAAAATCCTTTTCACACACATAAAAAATAAGAAATCGTTTTCTTTGCAGTTGATTTTCCTCCTTCCTAGAATGCAATGACAATTAGAAAAAAATGGCTATAGTCTGTTTTTCACAAAAGATATTTAAGAATCAGGGAGAAATTTTAAAGAATAAATATATTATATTTTTATTTTCTCAAGAAATACTTGAGATTTTATTTTCCAAACTTTAGTTACTACTTTCTCACCACCTTTAAAATATTGCGCATTTGCATGTTATTATTTACATTCTTATTTTTATGTTAAAACATCTAATTTAGATTCATAAGTACATTAATTAGAGATGGAAATACAGTATTACTATATATGAAACACCACTATCATTTCCAAGAAATTATAGAAGAAAAACATAAGAAGAAAAACAATTCTTGAAAGGGCTTATCACACTGAAATAATGTTGCTATAGTTTAAATCTACGCAATAAATGCAAATGGAAAGTTGAGCCTACTGGAAAAGAAAAATGCACCTGGTTAATGCACAGGCGCGCTCATACTTCACTCACTCACACAGACACTCCACCTATGGACTGGAACTACTGACTTCATCCAGAGTCTAGCTAACCATAGGTTACACTTACCCTGCTCTTCCCACGTACCCAGATTTACTCAATAAATTAACAGACATCAATTTCTCACCTACCAGAGTTCAAAGCTCTCCGCTGGGCACAAAAGCCTTTAAAAGCTTTAACCTGTCTCTATTTTTCTCCCCCCACGGTCTTAAACAGCTGAGTCTCTCCCTGACTCTCAACAAATCTGTATCATGTGCTTGCTGTATGAAAGGCACTGGGCTCCATGTTTGGAGTTCAGTGGAAACATTAAAGAGCATCTCTTTCAAGAAGTTTATGACTTATGATAAATAAGCAAAAGTAAACAGAAAGACAGAGTAATATGATATATAAAGTGTGTGTGTGTGGAACCCAGGCTTGAGGTTTATATTCACCACTGTTCAGAAGATAATAGAAAATCAGAAAGCTAAACTCAGATATCACAAGATCCAAGCAACACATAACAAGCTTTACTACAATATAGAACTCAGATGCAAAAGACCTGCATGCAGGACTATTTCCAGTAATAGATATATCTGGCCTCTTTGTCCATAGTATTAAGAATAGCTACAGTTTGCTGAGGCACCTAGGTGGCTCAGTCAGTTAAGTGTTCAACTCTTGGTTTCTGCTCAGGACCATGAGACTGAGCCCTGAGGTGGTTTCTGCTCAGGACCATGAGATTGAGCCCTGAGGTGGGCTCCATGCTAAGCATGGAGTTTGCTTCAGATTCTCTGTCTCCCTCTCCCTCTGCACATGTGCTTGCTCACTCACTCTCTTTCTCAAATAAATATATATATATATATATATATATATATATATATATATATATATAAAACTTACAGAAAAAGAGTTAGTTTGCTAATCAATTACTATACACCAAGCACTTAGCTAAGTTCTACCTTATTATTATTTTCTACTATTCCTCAGACATGAGGAACAAACACATTTTCACCCCAGAGTCTTTGAACTTTTTCTTTTCTTTTCCTTGCAGGCTTTTTCAGATTTTACATGGCATCATCAGCCCTTGATTTAGACCTCTGCTTCCCTAAAAGACTTTCATGTCACCGAACTTAAATCAGCACTCTGAGCCCCTCTTTATTCCCTGGCTTAATACTATTCCAAATCTTGTTTTTGTATTTATGTTTATGCTGTCACCCGAGAAAATGTGTAAGCTCCATCAGGAGAGTCATGTTGCTGTTGTTTCAGCCATCCTGTCACTAGGCTCTGGCCATTGCTTATCATGTCACATCAAAGGTTCCCGATACATGTTGTTGAATGAACAAATACATTTTATTTAATCTTAAAACAATCCAAAAATCTGAGAAGGCTGACGACTGGAGTGGATAAGCATGGTAATATGTCTCATGGGTAGTAAATGAAAGAGCTGGAATTTGAATCCATGTGAGTCCATAGATTTAAACCATTACACTATTGCCTTTGGGATGGGTGTGAGTAATTAATAAAAAGAGAGGTGTTCAGGTGAAGAAAGTAAGAACATAGAACGAGTTAAAAAATGGCCTATGTGGGCACAGACCATTGGAAGAATGCATTCAATTTTGTTGAAAGTGGAAAAAAAAAATAAAGGGTGATTGTGAGGTAAATGAGTAAATACAAGTCTCTAACAGCCTCAACATTAGGGGAAAAAAAACACACAATAACAATGACAAACATGAGAGCCATCGATCTTCTGATTTGCAGACACAGGAATTCAGTGAATATCTTCTATGGCTGGTGAAAGAGAAACTGGATCATACACTCCTTTCTGGAATGGTTATGTGCTCGCACTTGGGGTAACCATTATCAAGTCAGAATGCAGACTCACTCTGTCAACCTGAGCCACACTGTTCCTGGCCCTGGCCTAGATTCTCTTGAACTGTCTCTTCTATGACTATATTATGTCTTTCCTCTTCACCATGATAAAATATGGCCCTTTACCCTAAGCTTTATACATATTTCAAGTTACTGGAAACAAATTCTCCAAGAACCAATTCTAATCAAGTTTTAAATTTCATAAATTATTTAATTTTCACCTTGTAGTGGAAGAACTATTTCAGTTTGGTAAGTCACCATGAGCATCTTTTTCTCATGCTTAGATAAAGAAGCATTTCCAATCTACTTCAGAGACACAGTGAACAGAGCCATCCTTACAAGGCTTCAGGCCACTGTCTTCTTACCCATAGGTTCATGGAGTGTGGGCCTGCCACACAACTACCACTTGTCCCCAGGGACCAAGGAATCAGTGTCCTTTTTTTTTTCCTTCCCAAATCCTAACTATAGCAAGAGAGAGACTTGGGCACCAGAGAGAAATGAAGGCCATTAGGTGCCTGTAAGCACAGACCAGGTACTCTATCATGTTAAACGAAGGCCATAAAAACAGGCAGCAGAGAATAGTAGAGATTTTGCACCCATCCTCCACTAGCAGGCTGCCAAGAACATCGTTACCTAAATAAATCATTGAGGTATCATTCTATTTTAAATTCTGTCTTGGCTCCCATCTTCTTTTTTCAAAGACTCACTGAATGCTGTCTTAATTTACATTTTCAAGAGGACCTCACTTCACTGTACAATACAAACACAATATTATTGGTGACTGCATCCCAAGCAGTATTAGAGCAAACTTCTAAAATGCAGGTGGGTACATTATAGATGGAGAAGTCATTTTTCCTGGAGGTGTTAATATCTCCAATTTTTCACTCTCTCCAGTTAAGAAAAAATGTCATCCTAGACTGCTAAAGATAGTGGTCACAGACCTGAGTCCCAGGCCTAAGGGAGCACTGTGATGAATGAGCTACTGCCACTGTGTGAAATAAGGATGGGTTTTTTGATTGGCAGAACCTACAAAGCAATTTGACCTTAGCAGATTTCATGTAATTTCAGTTGAACAAACCTTCACTGAGTCAGTGCTGGACACTCTGCTAGGCACTTTCACATTGTCACTATTTTTCAACCTCCATAAACATTGATATCATATCACCATGAGGGAGACATCATTTATCCCACTCTTATGGAATAAAGCCCAGGTTCAGAAATGTTAAATAATTTGCCCACAGGGAAGAAGAACTGAAATTTAAACTTCCAAGCTCTGTAGTCACACATGAAAATTTTGCACATGGTGGATTTCAATGTCTTGTCACATGTGAGAGTAGACAAAAACATTTTTCTTGAATATTGGGAGAGTTTCACAACTGACTTCTACTCCATAGAGGAACTTCTTCAATTGAGAATTTGCTACACATCCCGACACATATCTGCATCCCAAACTGGTGTTTTTCCTCTAGTATGAGTAGTTATTTCCACCATAGCACATTTTTCTTTAAGCATAGATGCCTTGAAGTAATATTTGATTCGTAGCCTCTATTCCATCTTTACCAATCTACTTCCAAATTTTATTTTCTCTTTAAAATGTTCCTCAGTTTCATTCTCTTTCTCTTTATTTCATATTCCTCACTCCATCATTTTTGTACCGTGCTATGCCACAGCCTTCAAACACATCTTCCTTTCTATAGCTTCTCACTCTTTCCACTGACCTCACCATCTGGGGCCATCACAGGATGTACAGAATCCTGGGAAAATGTTTTTTTGTGTGTGGGATCTCTGTCTATCTAAAACCAGTTGATTAAAATATGTGTTATAAAAGTGATGGCCCCAGGTGAAACATAATGATTTATCAATGCTGACTTAGAGTAATTAGTAGAAAAGAAATCATTACATATTTCTTTATTTTATAATCAGTGCACACAAAGATTCTTCATAGTGTCCAGGCACCCTCTCTTTCTATTCAAGTCCAGGAAACAACTTTTCATATTCTTTAGATTTTCCTAATTTTGTATCTCCTGCCATGATAAAAGGAAATAATGTTATTACTACTCATTACACCATTGTTGTTTAGAATTGATTTCTATTGAAATGATATAGATCTTCTTGCTTCTGAATTTCCCTAATACCATTTATTTAATGCTGGTTACATCATTACTCAAGATGCTCCAACATTCATTATGCTACCTATGAATAATGACTTTCAAGGACTCTCACAGGTTATTACTGTGCATCACTGATGATGCTCATTAATGCAAGCCTTACCCAGAGCATGCAGAAAAACAAAAATGATTACAATTTCCTGGTGATGTTAATTTATCATTCAGAATTTTATAGTATCAACATAAAATAATATGTTGGAAGACATCTTCCAACATATTATTTTATTTCCAATATGTCTTTTTGGCCCTAAATATTGTATTGCTAATGTGAATTATCTTTTCAGCTTTATTGAAGTATATTTAATATACAAAATACTATATACAGTTAGTGTATACATTTTGATGAGTTTGGACATATGAATGAATACACCCATGATATCACCAGCACAATCAAGGTAATAAATATATCCATCACCCTCAAAAACTTCTTATACACCCTTTCTCCTTCCTTCCTTCCTTACATCCCTCCCTTCCTCCCTCCCTCCTCCTTCTTCCTTTTCCTTCCTTCCTTCCTTTTTTCCTTCATTCCTTCCTTCTTTCCTTCCTTCCTTCCTCAATCCCTCCCTTCCTCTCTCTCTCTCTCTTTTCTTTCGTGATAAGAACACCTAGCACGAGACTTATCCTCAAGTTTTTGAGTGTCCAACACCATCATAGTAACTCTTGGCACTGTGTTTATAAGGAGACCTCCAGAATTTATTCATCTTGTATAACTATTTATACCCACTGAACAGAACCTCGTTTTCTTCCTTCCCAATCCCCTGGCAATCACCATTTGATCTTCAACTTCTATGAGCTTGACTATTTTAGGTACCTCATATATATAACTGGAATAATTCAGTATTTAGCCTTCTGGGATGGGCTTATTTCACTTAACACAATGCTTTCTGGGTCCATCCTATTTGTTGCAAGAGACAGAATTTCCTTCTTTTTTAAGGATGAATAATATTGCATGATACCAAAAGCCCTGACCTGAGCAAGAGGTAATACAAAGAAATAAAGGGGATCTAAAATAGAAAGGAAGAAGTAAAATTGTTTCTGTAGCCTACCTTAGTAATCGAAAACCCCAAATATTCCACAAAAAGTTGTTAGAATTAATAAAAGAAGTACTATAAAGTTTCAAGATGCAAAAATAAATGCATAAAAATAATTTGCATATCTATACACTAACAAAAACCTATCTAAAAAGGAAATTATAAAAATTCAATTTATGGTATCAAAAGAATAAAATATAGAGGAATAAACTTAACCAAGTAGGTGAAAGTTCAAGATGCAAAAATAAATGCATAAAAATAATTTGCATATCTATACACTAACAAAAATCTATCTAAAAAGGAAATTATAAAAATTCAATTTATGGTATCAAAAGAATAAAATATAGAGGAATAAACTTAACCAAGTAGGTGAAAGTACGTGTACACTGAAAACTAAAATAAAATTGTTGAAAGAAATTAAAGAAGACACAAATAAGTGGAAAGACATCCATGTTCACTGATTAGAGGATAATATTGTTAAAATGTCCATACTACCCAAAATAATCTACCTATAGATTATTTTGGAGTGGATAAGCATGGTAATATGTTTCCCATCAAAACTCCAATTATATTTTTTATAGAAACAGGAAAAATAATCCTAAAATTAATATAAAACAAAAGAAGACACTAAAAAGCAAAAGGAGTCTTGAGAATGAGAACAAAGCTAAGGATATTATACTTCTCAATTTCAAACTACACTACAAAGCTAGAGTAATCAAAACAGTGTGGTACTAACCCCAAAACAGACACACAGATCAATGGAACAGAGTAGAGATCCCCAAAATCAACACATGCCTTTCTGGTCAATTAATTTGTGACAAAGAAAGCAAGAGTATACAATGGGGAAAAGACAGTCTCTTCAATAAATGGGAAAACTGGACAGCTACATATAAAAGAATGAAACTAGACCACTTTTTTATAGCATATCCAAACAAACTCACAATGGGATTAAAGACTTAAATATAAGAACTAAAACTGTAGAAAGACAGAAAGCTCTTATTTTTTTGGAGGACAATAAAAGCAAAAATAAACAAATGGCACCACATCAAACTAAAAAGCTTTTGCACAATGAAAGAAACCATCAACAAAATGAAAAAGTAACCTACTGAATGAGAAAAGATATTAACAAATGATACATTCCGTAAGGGGTTAGCATCCAAAGTACGGATGTGGAGAAAAGGGAACCTTTGTGCATTGTTTATAGGAATGCAAGTTGGTGCAGCCACTATGAAAAACTGTGGAGTTTCCTCAAATTAAAAATAGAACTACCACATGATCCAACAATTCTACTACTAGGTATTTATCCAAAAAAATTAAACATTAATTCAAAAAGATATATGGCATCCCCATGCCCTCTGCAGCATTGTTAACAAAAGCCAAGATATGGAAGCATTCTAAATGTTCATCAACAGATAAAAGGATAAAGATGTGATACACACACACAATGAAATATTAGTCAGCCGTAAAAAAAGAATGAAATCTCTGCCATTTGTGACAACACAGATGAAATTAGAAGGTATTATGTTAAGTGAAATAAATCTGAAAGAGAAAGACAAATACCATAATGATTTCATTTATACTTGGGAATCTAAAAAACGAAACAAATGAGGGGCACCAGAGTGATGCAGTCGGTTAAGCATCCAACTCAGTTTCAACTCAGGTCCCGACCTCAGGATTGTGAGACTGAACCCTGCACTGGACTTTGTGCTCAGCACAGAGTCAAGTATCAAGTAGCTTCTCTCTCTTTGCCCCTCTGCTCCTATCCCTCACTCTTTTTCCTCTCTCAAAATAAATAAATAAATATTTTTTTTTAAAGAAATGAACAAACAAAACAGAGAAAGACTCATAGATACAGAGAACAAACTGATGGCTTCCAGAGGGAAGAGGGATAGGAAGATGGACATTACAGGTGAAAGGAATTAAGAAGTATAAACTTTTAGTTTATAAAATAAATAATATATGGAGACATAATGAACAGCATAAGCAACAGAGTCAATAATACTGTCACTTTGTATGGTGGCAGTTGGTACCTATACTTTGTGGTGAACATTTCATAATGTATACAAATATCAAATCACTGTGTTGTGCCCCTAAAACTAATACTATATGTCAATTATTCTTGAATTTAAAAGAAACAGAAACTGTAAAACTCTTCAAAGAAAACATAGGGAGAAAGCCTCATGACATTAGTCTTGGCAGTGATTTCATGGTTATGACACCAAAAGCCCAAGCAACAAAAGCAAAATAGGCAAGTGAGATTACATTACATTAAAAGGCTCTGTACAGCAAAGGAAACAGACTAAATGGAAGAAAATATCTGCAAATCATAAATTTGATGATAGATTCCAAAATATATAAGAAACTCCTACAACTCCATAGCAGAAAGACAAATAACTGGATTTTAAAATGAGCACAGCATTTAAATGGACTTTTCTCCAGAAAAGATATACAAATGGCAAAGTATATGAAAAGGTTCAACATCACTTACTGCCAGGGAAATGCAAATCAAAACTACAATGAGATATCACCTCATACCTGTCAGAATGGCTATAATCATAAAGCAAAAGATAAGAGTTGTCAAAGATGTGGAGAAACTGGAATCCTTGTGCACTGTTTGTGGAAATGTAAATGATGCAGCTACTATGGAAAACAGTATGAATTTTCCTCAGAGGTTAAAAATAGAACTATCTTATGATCCAAAAAAACATACTTCTGGGTATATATCCAAAAGAATGGAAATCAGGATCTCAAAAAAATATCTGTATTCCCAGGTTTATGGCTGCATTATTCACAGAAGCTAAACTGTGGAAACAACCCAAATCTATCTACAGAGGAATAGATCCATTCAAATCTGATGGCATGCCTGCCTTCTACATATCACTACCCCTTTACATCTTCATATCTGCTTTATCTGATCCAGCATAATCTGACCTCTACAATCTTACAGCCCAATTTCTCTGTTTTCAACTTACATCCTTAAGCAAGTTTTAACCACCTGTTACATGTTCATTTCAACCCAAGTATCTTTGCTCACATTCTTCTCCCTTACTTTCCCCCTCCCAACTATATACATTGTATCCATTTAAAAAGATTCAACTTGGGATGCCTGGGTGGCTCAGTTGGTTAAGCAACTGCCTTCGGCTCAGGTCATGATCCCGGAGACCCGTGATCGAGTCCTGCATCGGGCTGCCTGCTTGGTGGGAAGCCTGCTTCTCCCTCTCTCACTCCCCTGCTTGTGTTCCCTCTCTGCCTGTGTTTCTCGCTGTCAAATAAATAAAATCTTTAAAAAAACAAAACAAAACAAAAAGATTCAATTCAACTCCCAAGTCATTTATGAGTACATTATTTTGTACTGTTTTTTTCCCATTTTTATCATCATGCTGTGTTTAAAAGTCACTACTAGTCTGTTCAGGATTAAATGGCTTTTTTTTTTTCTTTTCTTTGTGTATGTGAACATTTTATCTCTCTTCAATTAAAGTATAGATTCTTGATGTCTGGAAATATGTAATATACTCTCTAGGATCCCCTCAGTGCTTTGAACGATATGTGCTGATGGCATGACTCAATAAAGCCACAAATTATCGAAGCTGAACTTGCTCACTTTGTTAAAAGTAAGGCATTTCTTGTTGTTAGGAATCTTGATGAAAATGAGTGATTAAGAAAAAGGTAAGACAATACCACATGACATAAGGAGAAGGTGAAATTCAGATAAAGAGAAAAAGAGAACAGTAAAGGAAAAGATGAGTTTTATGTCCACTTCCTCAAAATACATTTTACCTAAGAAGTCGGCCAGGTTTTTATTTTTCTGTTAGGAGGTCAGATGATATGTGAAGTGAAACTATTAACTGTGATTTCCCAAAGACATGTAATGCCACAGAGAGCACTTTAAAGTAAAGAAAATAAGGTCAAGTCCTTATTAACTGTGTAAAAAAAATGAGGGAGATCTGCAGGTTATGGAAGGGAAAGCTAAAAGCAAACACAAAAATCCTTACAATTTCTCTATCCATCTTTGTTTTACTAATTGCATTTTAAAACTGAAGCTGAAAGAGAAAATAAGATCATTTATTTTTTAAATCATTATATCTATTCTGTCTTTGTTGTTATGGAAAATTTCAAACATATATAAAAGGAGTAATAAAGCAAAGCACATGTACCGCTCACTTAGGTTGCAATTATCAGCTCATAACTATTCTTATATCATTTCTCCCTCCTACCTCTCCATCCAAATAATTTCTAAGCAAATTCCTGACATCATACAATTTCAAATAAATATTTCAGCATATAACTCTAAATGACACTAGAAATATACATCTCTAAATGACACATTTGAAAGTGTCATCGGATACAAAAAAGGAAATGCATACACACATTTCCCTATTATGAAATAGCCTATGTTCACATTTTCCAAACTGTGCTATGATTTTTAACATTGTGTGTATTTGAATTAAGATCAAAACCAGGCCTATACATTGGACTGGTTAATATGTCACTTATATTAATGTATAGATTCCTACCCTCTACTTCATGTTGCATTTTTTTCCTTGCAATTATTTCCTTGCAATGACTTATATGTAGCCTATAAGGTCCCCACAGTGCATTTTCCTGATTTTATTCCCTGCTGTATCATTTAACATGTTCCCATGCCTCTCCTCTTTTCTCTAATTTAACAGAGCTAAAGTGCTTAAATATTTCAGGTTACATTTTTGGGACAGGAGGTATAAACTCCTTCAAAGGTGATATTGTAGGTAGATATTTACTGATTTACTGTCTTGGTTCTTTTTTGTGTGTGTGTGTGTGTAATGTTAGCAGTCATTGATGAACATAGTTTGGACCAATGAATTCCTTAAGGTAGGAAATAGGAAAAGGATGATTTATTAACTTTATCATTCTCTATTTGTTCACTGGAATATTTTTAGAAATAGAATTTCCTCTGATCAACCACACCAAGGTAATAGTTTTATTGGCAAAAGTTAGATAAATACTTATTTCCTTATATTTATTTATCCATTTTCTAAGTAAAATATATCCCTCATGAATACAGATGCAAAAATCCTCAATAAAATATTAGCAAACTGAATCCAACAATGCATTAAAAAAAAATATTCGCCAAGATCAAATGGGATTTATTCCTGGGTTGCAGGGTGGTTCAATATTTGCAAATCAATTAACAGGATATATCACATTAACAAAAGAAATGATAAAAACCACATGATCATTTCAATAGGTGCAGAAAAAGCATTTGACAAAGTACAACACCCATTAATGATTAAAAAACCTCAACAAAGTAGGTCCAGAGGGAAAATACCTTAACATAATAAAGGCTATATATAAAGAAATCACAATGAATAATCATCCTAAATGGGGAGAAACCTGAGAGCTTTTCCTTTATGGTCAGGAACAAGACAGGGATGTCCACTGTCAGCACTTTTATTCAACATAGTGCTGGAAGTACTAGCCTCGGCAGTCAGACAACAATAAGAAATAAAAAGCATCCAAATCATCAAAGAAGAAATGAAACTGTCACCATTCGCATATGACATGATACTATATACAGAAAATCCAAAAGACTCCACCAAAAAACTGCTAAAATGGATAAAAGAACTCAGTAAAGTCACAGAATACAAAATCAACAGACAGAAATCTGTTGCATTTCCATACACCAATAGTATGCAGAAAGAGAAATTAAAAATCAATGCCATTTATAATTAACCAAAAACAATAAGATACATAGGAACAAACCTAACCAAAGAGATGTAAGATCTGTATTCTGAAAACTTAAAACACTTATGAAAGAAATTGAAGATGACACACCAAAAAAATGGAAAGGCATTACATGTTCATGGTTTTAATAACAAAGATTGTTAAAACCCCAAAGCAATCTACACATCCAATAAAATCCCTATCAAAATACTAAGGACACTTTCTAAAGAGCTAGAACAAATAATCCTTAAATTTGTATGAAACCATGAAAGACCCTGTAGTCAAAGCAACCTTGAAAATGAAAAGCAAAGCTGGAGACATCACAATTAGAGACTTCAAGTTATGTTACAAAGTTGTGATAATCAAACAGTACGATACTAGCACAAAGACAGAAACACAGATCAACAGAACAGATTAGAAAAATGCAGAAATGAACCTGCAACTATATGGTCAATTAATTTTTGACAAAGCAGGCAAGAATATCCAGTGGGAAAAAGAAACCCTCTTCAACAAATGGCCCTGGGAAAACTGGACAGTAACATGCAAAAGAATGATTGTGGACCACTTCCTTGAACTATACACAAAAATAAATTCAAAGTGGATCAAGTATTTAAATGTGAGACCTGGAACCATAAAAATCCTAGAGGAGAGCACAAACAATAACTCCTTTGACATTAACCATAGCAACTTCTTTCTAGATATGCTGCATGAAGCAAGGGAAAAAAAGCAAAAAGAAACTATAGGGACTATACCAAAATAAAAAGTTTCTGCCCGGCAAAGGAAACAATCAACAAAACTAAAAGGCAGCCTCCTGAATGGGAGAAGATATTTGCAAATGACATATCTGATAATGGCTTAATATCCAAAATATATAAAAAATTTACAAAACTCAACAACCCAAAAAAGAATAATCTGATTAAAAATGGGCAGAATATATGAACAGACATTTTTCCAAAGAAGACATCCAGATGCCCAACAGACATGAAAAAAGATGCTCAGCATCACTGGTCATCAGGGAAATGCAAATAAAAACTACCATGAGATGTAACCTCACACCATCAGAATGGCTAAAATCAACAAAACAAGAAACAACAGGTGTTGGCAAGGATGTTTAGAAAGGAGAGCCACTTACACCATTGGTAGGAATGCAATCTGGTTCAGCCACTCCGGAAGACGTATAGAGGCACTTCAAAAAATTAAAAATGAAAAACTACCCTATGATCCAGCAATTTTACTATTAAGTATTTGCCCAAATACAAAAATACTAATTCAAAGGGATCCATGCACCCTGATGTCTATAGCAGCATTATCCACAATAGCCAAATTATGGAAACAGCCCAAGTGTCCATCCACTAATAAAAAGATAAAGAAGAGGTGGCGCGCGCGCGCGCGCACACACACACACACACACACACACAATGGAATAATACTTAGCCATGAAACAGAATGAAATCTTGCTACTTGCAAGAGTATTATGCTAAGTGAAATAAGTTAGTCAGAGAAAGATAAAGACAATTTCACTCATACAGAATTTAGAAACAAAACAAGTAAGCAAAGGGTAAAAAAGAGAGAAAGAAAGGCAAACCAAAAAACAGATTCTTTTTTTTTTTTTGATTTTCAATTTATTTATTTTTTTAAATTAGTTAACTGATTTATTTATGAATTTTTGCTTTGCCTTTATATAATAATTGTAGTGGATAAAAAAATTTAATTGCTACTTTTCAACTTAAAAATGTGTGTTTGGCAGCAAATATCTTTTTCTTATAATCACATATGGTTTTATTTATTTTTTTTTTATTGTTACTAAATTTTTTTTTCCAGTGTTTCAAGATTCATTCCCCATTCCCCACACCCAGTGTTCCCCGCTTTAGGTGTCCCCAGTACCCACCACCAGGCTCTCCCATCCCTCCACCCCCCTCCCTCCAAGTCCCTCAGTTTGTTCCTGTGTTCAAAATCTCTGTTGTTTCGTTTCCCTCCCTAGATTACCCTACTTCCCATTTGCTTTCCTTCTGCCACTGTCCTCCAGTTTGCCCCTCATGCACCGCAAGTAAGTGAGACCATGCGATACTTGACTTTCTCTTCTTGGCTTATTTCACTCAGCATAATCTCTTCCAGTCCAGTCCATGTTGCTACAAAAGTTGGGTATTCAT
>PITA01010807.1:0-69862 GCA_004023965.1 Spilogale gracilis | reverse complement strand
TTAAAAACTGTAAGGACTAACTGCATCATATCCTCTAGCTCTGTTCTCAGCAGTTCCCAGAAGAAGTCAGAACTGCCAGATTCTCATCATCTCTACTGATCCCATCTTCCATTCACCTCCAATTCCTATACTTTGGATTTTCAAGGTCAAACATTAGCAAAATTTCCTCTACTCTCTCTCCAGTGGCCTCTTTCACTCTAACTAAAGCCTGGTCTTCCCAAGGACACTGCTCTCCGCATAGATCTTTCAAGTGGAAAAACAGGCCTCACTTTCTGTCCTATACCCCTCTCCCCACACTGTGTCTGCAAACCCGGCTTTGTTCCTCATTGCCCCTTGCAGAACACTCCTCCTGTCTCGCAGGGCAGAGCCGCTACTCATACACCCTTGACGAAGAAGAATGTTCCTTTATCAGGGAAGGTCATCCTCTTCAACCAAGAAAACAGCTTTAGGAGGGAATGGTGAGGGAGGAAGAGGACCCCTGCCTAGGCAGCCAGATTGCCTTCGGATCCCTCCCAGTCTGTCCTTAACCCAGCAGCCTGAGAGGTCCTTTTTGAAACACCTGATATTGTCGATCCCCTGCAAAAAAATCTTCCACTGCCTTCCCAACCCGCTCAGAATAAAAGCCAAAGTCCTTAAAATGGCCTTTAGGGCCTTTCACAATCTGCTCCCACCCCAGCCTCCCTGATCTTAACTTCTACCATTCTGCCTTCTGCCCTCTTGCACAGTAACAGACTCCTTGGCTGGTCCTCAAACACATCAGGCAAGTTCCTACTTGAAGACCTTTATTCCTTCAGTTATCTCTAACTCTCTTCTCCCATATTTCCCATTTTTCCTTCACTTTCTTCAGCTTCTTTGCTCACATGTTGCCTTCTTTAGTAAGACCTTCCCTGGCCATTTCACTTAAAAGTGCAACCACTCTAAATTTATTCTCTATTCCCTTCCTGCTTTATTTTTCCTAGAGTGCTTACTACCATCTGACATACTTTGTGTTTTACTTATTTATTTTATATCTCCTCCATTTAGTTAATAATTACTCACTGCTTACTATACACCAGGAAGAGTTCACCTACTTACAAAGATTAAATAAAATAATACGTGCAGAGTTTAGCACATTACCTGACAAAAACAACAGAACTATATAAACTGTTTTTACCTAATGGAGACTAGAATAGGACTCCTCCTATCCCATATCAGAGAATGCCAGTTTATCAGTATAAGGTGAGGGAACACAAGCAGCAGGAGTGAGAGAGGGAGGGACTGGAGTGAAGCAAATGAGCAAACAAATGAACAAACAAAACAGGACTGGAATGAAACAAATGAGCCTCTAATAATGTGATCCTTAAGGAACCAAGGAACTAAATTGTCCATTATCAAACAGTCTCTGCCACAGAAAGCTTAATACAGTTCATTTAAAACAAAACAAGCAGGGGTGCCTAGCTGGTTCAGTCAGCTAAGCGTCTGACTCTTGATTTTCGCTCAGGTGGTGATCTCAGGGCTGTGAGATCAAGCCTTGTGTCAGGCTCCATACTCAGCGTGGAGTCTGTTTGCCCCTCTCCCTCTGCTCCTCCCCCCATTCACATCCCTTCCCAAACAAATACATAAATAAAATCTTTAAAAGAAAAAGACAAGCAAGCAAAAATAACCTCTAAAGAAGGAAATTTTATATTTCCCTTCTAGCAATCCATTCCAATTATTAAATCATTATTCGAAACAGATTCTTTCTACTTTCACCAAAAATGCCATGTACTATTTTATTTCATAACCAAAACAGAGTGTCTACAGTGAAGCATTTAAGACTGGACTGTATTATCATACTAAAAAAGCATCTTTACAATATGAAGCAAGGGACCCTTTGGCAAATGCTAACACATAGATAAGCTACTCTCCCACTCCAACTAGGACATGTGAGTTTAAACTATAAGAAGAGAAAGGAAAAAACTGGTCTCATAAATCATGGAAAGTCGATTTGCCTTTCAGAGCCCTGACTTCATATTACAAGTAGAAAAATAAAAATACTTGCTCTTCTTACTTCACTGAGTAGCTATTAAAAAACAACTAAAAATGCTATCTGCGAGGTAAAATTCTTCCATAGGTAAATCCCATTGCTAAAAAAAAAAAAAAAGTGAGTGGGGTGGGAATCCTGCAACTGATAATGTGCCAAAATGTGGAAAATGAAGTTACTGTTAAAATGTTTAAGAATTGGGGCGCCTGGGTGGCTCAGTTGGTTAAGCGACTGCCTTCAGCTCAGGTCATGATCCCGGAGACCCAGGATGGAGTCCCACATCGGGCTCCCTGCTCGGCGGGAAACCTGCTTCTCCCTCTCTCACTCCCCCTGCTTGTGTTCCCTCTCTCGCTGTGTTTCTCTCTGTCAAATAAATAAATAAAATCTTTAAAAAAAATGTTTAAGAATTAAGTTTAAAGCAAAAACCAAATATGTATGGGGCTGTCTAAGAAACAAGACAATCTTTTCAGGAAGACTTTCCAGATTCATTCAGCACATTCATCTTTACTTCATAGCTATTTCTTACTGGTTCTTTGCTAGTGTTGTCAAGCAAAAAGATGTTTTCTAGTTTGATAAAAAGCACAAACTCGGGGCACCTAGGGAGCTCAGTGGTTAAGCCTCTGGCTTCGGCTCAGGTCAGGGTCCTAGAGTCCCAGGATCCAGCCCCGCATCGGGTTCCCTGCTCGGCGGGAAGCCTGGTCTCACTCCCACTGCTTATGTTCCCTCACTAGCTGTGTTTCTCTCTGTCAAATAAATCAACTCTTAAAAAAAAAAAAAAAACACAAACTCAGTAAATACTTATTCACCAAGAAAACTTACCAAATGAAAATCAGAACGCTTTAGAAATTAGGGTTTATAACATATCCACTGCATTAACAATGGCGTCAATAAAATAATAGGCCCAATCTATTTACACTAGAATACCTAAAGAAAAATTGGTTTACAGCAAAGAACATTAAATAAGTATTTGAGATGATCAATTCTATCATTACAAAGAATAAAAGAATGGAGGGAATATCAAAAAGTATGAAAAAAATCAGGTCATCTATTTTTAACAAAAGCCAACTTAGAATTTGGGCACACAAATGAAAAGATGCTACATATAGAGATTCGGAGGTGAGTGGTCCAAATACATTTTTAAATGGCCCTTATATTCTAACATTTCATAGAAAGATTTCAGTCAAGATTAGAAGAACTGTGGTGTTACTATTCAAATAAAATGATATCCATTTCACAGTACCTGCTTTTAGGCAGTAAATGCCACAGGCCCACACCTACACACACAGATTTTTCCCAATGCATGCCTAACTGAAAAATACAATTATGTTTCCAAACTAAGCCATCATTTTCCATTATCCATATTCTGTTTAATTCGCTAGCTACAAAAAGCATCATTTCTTTTATCCAAGTCCTCTTCTCATCATGAGAGTGGTCTTCCAAACGGAGCAGGAAGTGTTAAAGATGTGAGGGCTTTGTGAATGATGTTATTTGATGACTTTCAAAAGAATTCAATAGTGACATTCAAATCATAAGGAAGACTAAAGGGATGAGTTGCACTACAAGATGGTCTCAAAGTTCAAAGCTAAGATTCTATGATTCAGAGCAAAAACATAAAATTCTGGGATAACAAATGAGTTGAAGAGTTATAGTTCTAAATAGTGGAAATATGTGCTAAACCGGATTTTACCATTTTTTATATCCCTTCATCCCAACTTTTCCCTCCCACACACCCACACACAAGTATACAAATGAACTATTGTCCCACTGGTAAACGTGATTCAAAGACTTGTCCTTCCACATCATTTCTTAGCTAATACTGCATAAACTCTCCCCATGGAAAGACCCTCACCCAACTGCAGCAACATGAGATTTTGTTCCTCATTTTTAATTAGCGTGGGTACTTTTCTGCCCAAATCTCTAGTCAGAGCTGTGATTAAGAAATAAAATTAAGAGGTGCCTGGGTGGCTCATGATTCCAGGGTCCTCTCTGCTCAGTGGGAGCCTCCTTCTCCCTTACCCTCTGCTGTTTCCCCCTGCTGATACTCTTTCTGTCAAATACATAAAATCTTTTTAAAAAGTAAAATTAAGCTATAATCATGACTCCCTTGTGTTCCTATCAGTCCTTCAATGGAGCTACCAAAATAAACTCCCCAAAAAAACAAAAACAAGCCATGGACAAAATCATATATATAAGCCATATATGAACAGAAAATTCACAGACCCTGGATAACCTGTAATTAATAAGATTCAGAATAATGTATTACTGAGCCATCAAAAAAAATGAACTTTTGCCATTTGCAATAACGTGGATAGAACTAGAGGGTACTATGCTAAGCGAAATAAATCAATCAAAGAAAGACAACTGTTACAGGACTTCACGCATATGTGGAATTTAAGAAAACAGAGGAGCAGAGAAAGGGCGGGAAAAATGAAACAAGGCACTAGCAGAGAAGGAGACAAACCGTAAGAGACTCTTAACCATAGGAAACAAACTGAGGGTTGTTGGAGGGGAGGGAGGGGTTAGGAATGGGGAAACCGGGTGGTGGGCATTAAGGAGGGCATGTGATATAATGAGCACTGCGAGGTATATACAACTGATGAATCACTGAACTGTACCTCTGAAACTAATAATACACTATATGCTAATTAACTGAATTTAAAATTTTTTAAAAAGTAATAGAAAAAAAGATTCAGAATAACGGATGGTTAAGTGTACTTTAAAACAAAAACAATCACAGTATCTCTAGGGTAGGTAAAACATATTCCTGCCCTCAGAAATATGAATACTTTTATTCAGATAAGTGTGCCATGTCAAAAAAATTATAATAAAATACACATTTTAGAAATTAATCAAACTATTATAGAAAGAATATTTTCTCAGAAGCAACAAAACTGATTGAAAGATAACTAGCACTGTGGAATACACATGTTAATCATACCAGTCATTCTTTATATTTATTCATAGAGAGACTCCATTTCCTAAGAGGCTCAAAATACCTCTTTGAATAAAACTGTAATTGTAGTCTAATGTACTAAATTCTGATTGGTTATCAAGTTACAATCACAAAGCAATTATGCAAATCTGCAGAGGGAGGCCCTCGTGAATGGAAAGCCACTCTCACCAGAATTCCCCCCTCTTTAACCTCACTCCATCCTAAACCAGATTATTCTCTTTATTCCTGATGTAAAAGATTCATATCAATCTTATTTCAATGCTAACTTCTGGTTCCACAAAATAACCAAATGAACACACATTCACAAGGAAGAACAGAACTTAGGTCTACAGTGAGTAAGAAAGGCACAATAAAGAACATCACTAGTCATACTCTGTTCTTTAATAGCCCTGCCACGGTCTTAGCCAGAGTGACAGTTTTCCTTCCACCACCAGATCAAAACAGAAATCCCACCATCTGACTCTTAGTCATTCCCACACATTTATTGGTCTGCTGTTGTTATAACAGAATGTCTTTTTCCTTTGCTACACTAATCCTAAGAAAAAAGCTCCACCCTTTCAGTCTGAAAAGTTCTACTATTTCAAAGCACAGCATTTAGGTAAACAAGAGTTATACAAACTAATTATTGGTAGGGGAACAGGAGTTACTCTCTAGGTGCTTTTCAAATGAGTATCATTAAGATAAAGGCCTCTTCATTTTTTAATTTTTTGTTTCAGGTGGGAGATTTTTTTAAAAATTATACTCATTTCTGAGAATTAATCAAGCTAAAAATTTGCAAATAAAGACAATTATGTCCAAACAAATAAATTCTGGTACCTATTACAGCATCACTTCATCCCTCAGTACCACTAAACTTACAAGCATCAATGTTAATGCTGCAAAGGGAAAGACATCTGCCTCCAGAGAGCAGGGTTTACCGCTCAGTTCCAAGATTCCCACGCCTCAAAGCACCCTTCAGCTTCCTTGGAAAGTTGGAGACTGAGAATGTCTACTTCCAACTGGAGGCCTCTTAGACATCCACCCTCCTGCTCTTCCCATGTCTCCCCTTCATTTGGGGAGCAGGTACCTCCTGAGTCTTCCTTATGATAGCCTTCCATCTATCTCTTCCACAGACATTCACTAAGATCAACAATATATTATGTACTGGGGGTAGAGCTGAAAACAGATTCGTTTTCTTCAAGGGACGTACGGTCTAATAATGAAGGTGTCATATCTGTAAGTATCCCGCAACAGTACAGTACAGAAATATAAAGGACACAACGGAAATACAGAAGAGGACACAATGCACAGAACAAGATGTTGAAGTGCTTAGTGGTCAAAAACACAAGCTTTAGGGTCACAGAGACTTGGTTTCACCACTTAGCAAATAATAATTCAGGTAACTTACTTAATCTTGTTCTTCTTTTTTTTTTTTTTTAAAGATTTTATTTATTTATTTGACAGAGAGAAACACAGCGAGAGAGGGAACACAAGCAGGGGGAGTGAGAGAGGGAGAAGCAGGCCTCCCGTCGAGCAGGGAGCCTGATGTGGGGCTCAATCCCCGGTCGCCGGGATCATGACCTGAGCTGAAGGCAGTCGCCCAACCAACTGAGCCACCCAGGCGCCCCAATCTTGTTCTTCTTTATAAAATAAAATAATGATACCTTCTAAGACTGTAATAAGGATCGAAAACATAACCAAATGAGGTTATGCATGCTAAATAACTGATAGTGGCAGAAAGAGCTCAACAAACAGCATTGTGGAGATACAAGAGTATCCTCTTCAGAAGGGAAAACAAGATGAGATCAGAAGTAAGGGTCTCCTTTTAAGAAGAAATCCATTAATTAAATTAAAATGCAGCAAAAGCACTTGGCCCTAACAGTACTTTTCATTTATACCTGTACTGTAAACTGTAAACTGTAAACTGATTAAGATACCTGAATGTCCAACTTTTAAAGAGTCTGATGAATCACTTAAAGAACAAATATCAAAGTGAAGTTTTTTATATATGTATGAATATGTTATATTTATGTTTTTATATACATACACATATATCACATTTATGTTTTCATATTTTATCTATTTATATTTATATATATATTACACACACACACACAGAGACACATCTTAGGTGACTTCTGATACATCCAAGCAGAAGACCGCCAAAGGCTTCAATCATAAAACCATTGCCTGTACTTTTCAATGTAACCATTAGCAAAGCATTGAAGCCCTCTAGCTCTATTGGTTTGCTGGACAATTGATGGAATTATCATTACTTTATTGCCTCATTCACAGTACACTTGGAGGTATTTCACAATAGTGAACAGAAATATAAAATCGAAGCCCTAACAGAAGCCATGAATATAATTATATTACTCTCACCTCTCCTGATCTAATATTTCAAAATCCAGGAAAAACATTTCTACCAAAAGTGAAAAAGTACGTCTGAAAACTAGAGGTTCAGATAAACATACCAAGGCATTATTCACTCTTAATTCAAAACAACCTGGAAACAAGTCACCTATCTTTTCATATATAGTAGTAAACAAATGCCCCCAGAGGATTTGGGAGAGGCTGCATGTCTTTTACTTCCAGTTATTAACGACCACAGTCATTACAATAAAATCTAAACCACTTACCTTATTTAAACAGCTTCATTCCTACCGTCAACTTTTCTTCAGTATTGCATGGAAAGAAAAGGTTCTTTTTAAAAGGTATTCTCTTGTAAGTAATGTCCTGAGCACATACATACCATGTTTGCCCAAGAACATTAAAGAATGTGGTCTATATTCTGATTATGAACAAGCTTTTCGAGGAATGCAAATTTGCTTTCAGTACTTACACAATGGACTACAGTGTCATAACCGCTGCTCATGCTCTATTAGTCATTCTGTTCAAAACTTTATTTAAAAAAATAATAAAAGGCCTGCAGTGTATATAAAACATTGAGACACAAAAGACTTATTGTCAGAATACTTGCAGGATCCCAAAAATAGAAAAACAACTACCAAAAATAAATTAATTTACAGTTTATGAGGATTTTTTAAAATGTTACACCAGAACCCTAAATTTCTTAACCAGTCTGTAGAATAGAAGATATGACATAAATGATCTTATCATCATGGCATCTGACTGACAGAGATGAGAGAGGACATTTTGCATTCTTCAGACAAACAAAGAGGATCTGAGCTCTGGGACAGCTGGCGCATGTTGGCATTTAGTATGGAAAATCCCAAGGTTCTAAGGTACATGTGACCTTGGGGACAGTTTAATTCACATCATTTTGTTTTCAGGTCTATCGACTGCATTTCCCAAAATAAAAGTAAATGCCTTACATATTTCTCTTTTTTCTGCAGAGTAGTGTTTCTTCAAAGCTCTTATCTGGAAATATAAATAAATAAAAGAAGCAAAAGCCAAAGCATTCAGCCAAAATGAGTGTGACCATAGGGAATGGGGTAAAAAGGGAGTAAGAGGCACCTTGAGTCCCAGTGCCAATCTCCACACCCTCAGCAACCTCTTAAAAGAATTTCTCAGAACTTCTAAATCTGACTCAAACTCAGACGAGAGCTAAAATTAAAACTTATATGGATTCATAAGTAGCCTAGAGGGGAAAAGTTATTTATATTTCAGCTTAACTGAGAAAATGTCACACTAAACTGAAAACTGGTCACATCATTAGAACTCAAAGTGCAGGATTCTGAAATTAATTTCCTTTTAGAACAAACACTTCTGTCCCAAATTGAAATATAAGGTCAGAAATACTAAAAACGGAGAGTTGATCTACGCGATAAATGCCTGCTCAAAAACGCTTTTACCTGGACAACTGGAACACACACAGGGATATGCTGCCTTGATAAAAGACCTCACATGTAATTTTTTTACCACAACATGCAAATCGGAATTCAGTATTAAAATGAGAAAGTCACATATCCATTCTTAAAGTTATCTAAAGAGATTTTTTTTTTATCCTAGAGAGGGAAAAACTAATTATTACTATTAATTGGTCACTCCTACAGTGTAATGAAATAAAACTTTTCTACACAAACTTCAAAATCCCATAAATTAATACAGGTATTTTGTTTTGTTTTATAGTCATTAAGTTAAAATATTCAGGAGGAAAAACGGTCAATGACTCTTGTTCTAGCCTAAAAAAAAAAAAAATCAAATGTATAAGCATCATTCAGTCATGTATCTCTCCATAATTTTAAAGATGCTTCCAAATTTATGGGATTGGTCAATTGTTAAAAATCATAAAGCATAAGAAGACACTTTTACTTGTTTCACCTTTCCCCCCATTCGTATCATAAGGATGAGGAACACATCTCTCTTTTTAAATATGTTTTAAGCATTAATACTGAACATTAGCATAATCCTTTACGAACATCCAAGTACTCTCATCCATACATTATCTTCCATACACACTACCAACTCTAGGGGTACACTGCCTGCTACTAAATTCTGTTTCAGTCACCCTGTATGACCTTGAGGAAAAGTTACCTCACCTCCCAGCTTCCTCATCTACAAAGTGGGAATAATGATAACTCCTGTACCTCACAGAACTGTTATGAGAACTAAATGAATTAATATATATAAAAATACTTAAAACAGTGCCTACCACATGGTACACACTACATAGTTGTTAGCTGGGTTTTTTTCCTTATTGTCATCATCAATCCTCATATTTAGGCCTCATAACAATCCTGCAAAGGCAGTACAGATGTCATCATTTTATCCTTTTTCCAGATAAGGGAATCGGGCTCACAGAAATCAATGACACATCCAGAGTCACAATCAAGAAGTAGAATCAGAAATGAAGAACCAAGGACTAGGGCACCTAGGTGGCTCAGTTGGTTAAGTTTCTGCCTTCATTTCAGGTCATGATCCCAGGGTCCTAGGATCTATCCCAGCATCAGGCTCCTCCCTCTCCCTCTACTGTTCCCCCTGCTCGTGTTCTCTTGATCTATCAAATAAATAAATAAAATCTTTTAAAAAATAAAAATAAAAAACCAAGGACTAAGAAGGAATCAAGAGTTTTCAGCCCATTGTGTTGTATCGTCTCACAAGATATTTTCTGAGTTTACACAGTTCAATATACTTCTAAAGACTATAATTACTACCGTTTTAAACATTTAAACACTCCAATAATTTTAAGCAGCACACATTGGTAACCATGCTGAGAATGAGTCTTTGATCAAAAAGATAACTTGCAACTCTTCCTAGTATTTCAAGAGTAGCGGCTTGAGTCAGACTTCTAAAGAGAAGTATGCACTGAATGATTAGGCTGGCGGGGGAGATGAACCTGTCATCAATTTTCCAATATTCAGAATTTCCTTTAAAGAGCAAGATGTATACTCCGTGAAACTTCAAGAGCCTCAGTCACTCATCTGCCAAATGAAGGCCTACTTCACAAAGCCGTTATGAGAAACAATGGAGCCGATGTAGGCCAAACAGCGTTTAACTACAAAAATTATACCAAAGTGATAACATTGCCATCAGCTACTTTGGTTACACTGAGGGGTGATACTGAGCACTCACTCAATCTTCCATGGAAAATGGCTAAGAGAACTCCTCCAGTATAGAAACATCAGCTTGAGTGTGTAATTTATAAACTGACCATCTGGATTAGATTAACATACACAGTGAAAGAGAAATTTAGGTGACCTGCAAAATATCTCTTCTAAAACCATGTGCTTAAAGGAGACTTAGGAAAGTCTGACCACAGAGATCAGAAAACAAGAGAAGAGATCAAGAAACAAACATATGTATTTCTCTTTCTGATTTTAAACTAAATGATAGTGACTATTTTCAACTGAGTCACAAGAAAACTCAGCAGACATATGATCATCATAGTAATCATAATACATTATATTTATGTGAGATTTTAGTTTTGAAAGCATTTCTCATATATCATCACAGAAATATCATGTTGTTCTGTCGTTCACAAACCTATGTTAACACTCATAAAACTTCCACTCTCAGACACTCTTTGGTGTCCCAACACTAAAAAAAAAAAAAAATGAAGGAGTTAGACTACATAATACGGTTCCCTTTTAGAGCTATCATATTTATGATTTTGGGTCTGTGAGGCTAAAAAAGAGCAAAAAACATTTAATGGAAAGAAAATTCATAGTATTTAAACTTATTAAAAATAAGTGATTTTAAAAATACCACTTTTCTTAAATCTTATCATTAAAATATGTCTCATTATACCCAGAAAATTGGGTAATGGCATTTCATAGTTAAACTTGGTAATAAATTCGAGAATTACAGAATATCTCCCAAAAACTGGATAACTACTTTTACTAATGTAAGATTAAATTTCAGTAACTATCAGTATACCATACAGAATACAATATAAACTATACACAATACTTAAACTAAGTAAAACTCTATGGTTCAGAAAATAATTTAGTCTATTTCAGTCACTCAAAGATACTGTGACTATCAGCCATAATAATTCAGTATTAAAAATATAAAATAGGGGCGCCTGGGTGGTTCCGTTGGTTGAGCGACTGCCTTCAACTCAGGTCATGATCCCGGAGACCTGGGATCAAGTCCCACATCAGGCTCCCTGCTTGGCGGGCAGCCTGCTTCTCCCTCTCTCACTCCCCCTGCTTGTGTTCCCTCTCTGGCTGTGTTTCTGTCAAAAAAAAAAAAAAAAAAAATCTTTAAAAATATAAAATAACTTCAATTGCTTAATGACTCTGACTTAGTATATAAAGTATCAGATTCTGAACCAAGAAAATAAAACCGCCTCTAAAAGTACCTCATAGAATTCAAAGGGGAAAAACAACTTTTTTAACATTAAATTATTCATATTACAGTTGAGTAAGCATCTACTATTTACAAAGCACTATGTTAGCTACCATCATTCAAAAACTAAATCAAATCCCTTCTCAGAAGCATAAAACTTAAAGGCCAAGTTGGAATAGTACCATGGTGAGGGAGAGGGGTCCTCTACTTGGACTACTAGGGTCTTCCTGGACTACTAGGGTATTTTTCTACCCAATGATTTCAAAATCAGACCCAGTCACATATGTACTGAAGAAACACTACATGTCTTTCATGCCCAAAACTCATATATGCATTTAGTTAAATAAGAGTAATGGATTCATCATGATTTTATACACACACAGGAAAGCTGCCCGGCCCAACAAGAGTCACTGTGTGATCTAGTGACATTTAGAACTGGGGGTCAGGCGATCACCTCTCACACTAATTAGCTCTGTGACTTTGGAGGAAACACCACCAAACGTCGCTGGCCCTCTAATACATACTATACCTTTGGGTAAGTTCTTAAACTTCTCTAGGTCTCTTTCTCACCTACAAACGTAAAGAGTCCAAGAAGTATCTGGACTGAGGTAGATTCTCGGGCCCACTCCCAGCGGTTTAGAATGTCTGCACTGAAAGCTAGGAAGCTAAATGTCTCCTAAGCACCACAGGTCACTGAAGTATGCAGATGGTCCTCGGCCACACTGAAGGTCATCACAAGTCCTAGTTCCGCCAGATGATCTATAATGTCCCTAACTGGATAAACGAAGACACGACTCATTTCAGCACCAAGGTCTTGGGAATTCTGGACCTAGCATAATGTGCAGGCCATAGTAGATGTCAAACAAATACTTACAGAGATGAAGAAAGGGGGGGAAAGAGAGAGGGAAGAGGCTAGCTAGCCAACTGGTCTTATTTTTGGCTAAGGAACATACAAAATGGTAGTAAAAATTAAAACTGAGTAAAACATGTATCAGTAGCCAAAGAGCAAAGACCTCAGTCTCCACACATATACACTCTTAAATATAACACGAGCCACTGCCGAACAGCAAACTGCTAAAGAGAGAAAGGGAAAAAACAGGACACAGAAGCCAAAAGAATTCTAATGGAAAATTACTGGTCACCAAAATATAGCAACTGTTTATTTACTCTGGGTAGAAGAGAACACAGAATTTTAAGGACTAGGATTTGGAATTGGGAAAGTTTGAAGTTACTGGTTACTCAAAGGCATAAATTTCATCTGGGGTAAAACTATATGGATTCCAGAAATATTGGCGACAATATTAACTTCTGTCCATTTTTGAATTCCATTTTCCCATTCACTTACATTATAATTTTTGAGATGTTTTATCTCCACTTCTGGTGATCTTCAAATGTCAATGGCTCTTAACACATTAACTGTAAACAAACATACAAAGGAACTTAGGGGAATTCAGATACTTAAGGAACCCTAAAGTAAAGTATTCTAAATTATTCTGTAAAGTCTGTTGGGGGAGGGAGCGGCGGGAGGGCTTTGGCACCATGTTTACCTGCTTTCATAACGTATCTGTTCAAAACCTAGTATCGCTCTAGTAACACTATCCTCTTAAAAGTCAAGCAAAGAAAAAAAAAGTCATATCTTCTGTCAGAAGCAAAAAAGAAAAACATCCAAAGCCAGAGAAAATTCTCTCCAAATACGGACACACTGAACTCACTTATGTGTTGTTATACACGAGCCTCCTCCTGCGCAGCAGTGCAGCCAACCAAAGAAACTCATTTCCTTGCCACGGCCACCCAATCGTCCCGCCCTGGGACCGCCCTCTGCCTACCAAGTTCGGGCCTAGACCTAGAACCTGGCGGGTCCTACTCCTAGGTCTTCAGCCATGATCGGGTCTTTACAACGACCCTGAAGTTAAACAGACGTGGGTTCAAATGTCAGACTGCTCTCCCTAATCCTCGGTTTTCTCATCTGTAAAATGGAAACAAAAAAACTGTTTATTTTATATGATTATGATGATAATATGAGAATATGCACATTAAAGGATTTAGCACCATGTCCAGCAAGCACTCAAAAATGTTAAGCACTTTTATGTTAGTATTAACAATCACAACAATACTGATTTACTTCTAGAACTGTCTACCACTTAAAAAGCAAAGTTTATCCTAGGTGTTTCTATTTTTAACGTACTGCCTTTGGTTATAATGGAAGAATATCATCCAATACCAGGAACAGAGGACATCTGTATCATACAGAATTTTATATTTGACCTTGCTGGGCATCCTGGCTCAGCTCAAGAAAATTAAGGCTTGAAATCACTAGCCTGTCTTCAGCCAAAGTTATTATTCCTTTCGTTAATACACAACCTTCTAACGAAGTCCTACTTGCAGTGACTCTGTGAAGGCCATTTTGCTAGGAAAGGAGACGGATGTATTTATGACTCATGCCTTTTAAACCCCCTGAGCCCAAAGAATAATGCCATACCAATCCAGAGGAGACTTCTCTACCCTCTTCTACCCACTCCCAAATGAGTCAACACCTATGTTTGACATTACATGCTTAAAATAATAATATTAAGTTCAGACACACAAAAATGCATAAACACGGATTTCTCTGAGTTTTCAAATTTTTAGGCCAAAGATACAAAAGCACACACTAAATATTGGGAAAAGCATTCATCAACTAACATGGCCCCAAACGGCCAGCCTTATTTCCCCTATGGAGACCAAGCCTTGAGACTGAAACGAGAAAAAACACCTGAGTGGAGCCTGAGGCAGTATTCTCAGGTTGAGCAAAACATGGATATAAGTCTGGGAAGCAAGCTGGAGACAGCAGAGAGGTACGCAGTGCCAGCCACCGTCCTCAGTTCCTACTTTACATGCAATTTCTGGAGCTCTTCAGATGAAATAAAAAATGAAATCACACAGTTGATCATTCTTCATTTGGCTTCCACTTGCCTTTCACATAAGGAGCTGACAGTTATGGAGTGTATCCCTTTTATGTTATGATCCCAGGTTAAGATTACAAAAATGTGGCCCTAGATAATACATAGAAAAAATTATACAGTTAAAAACCTTGAGTTTAGAGTGTTCCAAGATACGGTTGTCTTTTCAGGTCTGCTACTGCACGTCATGTCTCTCAGTACTTTCTACTTCGGTCACTGCTATGCCAGTCTAAGAATGTCTCTGCTCTAAGCGAAGTATCGTCGACTTTACCCAGAAAATGTCTTCCTTGCTAAAATGACTCACTTACATGCTATGGAGAAGCTGCTGCTTCCAATACCCACTCTCTAGTATTTCCTACACATAGCACCTCCAATTTTTAGCTCAGCACAGGCTTCCCAGAAGACAGCACACATCCTAGCTTTCCTTGTGGCTAGGTATGGCCATGGAACCATGTTCTTGCCAACTGGATATAAGCTTAAAAAAACTATAACCTCAAAAAGGTTAAGAAAGAGAACATGCCTTTCTTCTTCCCTTCCTCCTCCCTTCTGACTACATTCAATGCAATGGTTAGAGCTCCAATAGCAATTTTGGTTCATGAGGTAACTGCAATGACGAGTCTGTGTTCTTGATACTTCAGGTACACTATATCAGATCAGTATGGACTGTCTCTGGGCTTTTGTATGGGAGAAAAACTAAAATCATCTGTTGTAGGCCACAGTTGGTTTGGATTTTCTTTTATAATCTGCTAAACCCAAACCTTAACTGTAGAAAAATAAAATGAGGTTTTCCACGTATCAGTATTTAGGATTTTTGAAATATATAATTCAAAACATATATTAAAAGTGAATTATTAGGGGCACCGGGTGGCTCAGAGGGTTAAAGCCTCTGCCTTCGGCTCAGGCCATGATCTCAGGGTCCTGGGATTGAGCCCCAAAAGGGGGTAGGGGGGGTCTCTGCTCAGCGGGGAGCCTGCTTCCCCCTCTCTCTCTGCCTGCCTCTCTGCCTATTTGTGATCCCCCCCTCTCTCTGTCAAATACATAAATAGTCTTTTTTTAAAAAGCGAGTTATTATATTGAAAACATAGCATCTGCCCTTATTTAATCTAGGCTAAAAAGTATTTAAAAGCCCAAGAGTTAATTTCATCTAGGAGGAGTGTTTGAGAAGTCAGGAGCGACGGCTGCTGTGAGTAAGGGCCGAGCGTGTGGCAGGAGGAGCTGTGAAGGTGGCACACTCGTGGCCTACAGTGATGGCAGCACCGGCAAACACGCAGATGCACAGTAAAAGGGACAACACACTTAGTTCTGGGTAATAAAATCACAGCAAAGGGAACACAGGTTATTATTTTCCTTAAAAAGGTACCTTCTTGGGCGCCTGGGTGACTCAGTGGGTTAAAGCCTCTGCCTTCAGCTCAGGTCATGATCCCAGGGTCCTGGGATCGAGGCCCACGTCTGGCTCTCTGCTCGGCAGGGAGCCTGCTTCCTCCTCTCTCTCTGCCTGCCTCTCTGCCTACTTGTGATCTCTCACTCTGTCAAACAAATAAATAAAATCTTTAAAAAAAAAAAAAAGAAGGTACCTTCCCTAGTCCTTTTTATTTTAATAATTTTGTACCAATCTTTTTTTTTCAATAGTTCCATTTGTAATCTGACTTCCTGTGGGAAGCAGGCTTATAAAATCACTCCTTATCCCTAACTATCAATTCTCAATGGTTTTTAATCCTATCCACAGATTTTAACGAAATCAAACAATGGGACAAAGCTAGCAAGTGCTTTACCTATTCAAAACTAATATTCTTAAAAAGAAAAAATACTGTCTACTAAAATCTAGAGAATTTCCACTGGTCAAGTCCTGAATCACATGCAACCTTTGGCCCTGGTGATTTTGAATACAATAGCATGAACTTGGCAGCTTTACAAAATAAGCTTACTGATTTCTGGACATCTGTATCTGGGTTATTTCCTTCCCTTGGGCGTAATCCACACTTTACTGGTTCTGGTGATGGCTTCCTGGAATTACTCATTTATAATATTTTTTTTAATTTGTTATCGGTAATGGATTTCACCATGGACTTTTTTTTTTTAAGAATTATTTATTTGAGAGAGAGTGTGCACACACAAGTGGGGCAGAGGGAGAGAGAGACTCTCAGACTCCCTGCTGAGCACAGAGCCCCAATGCTGGGCTCAATCTCATGGCCCTGAGATCATGACTCGAAGTGAAACCAAGAGTTGGACACTCAATCAACATACCCACCCAGGCGCCCCAAGGACCAATTTTTTTTTTAAAGATTTTATTTATTTATTTGACAGAGAGAAACACAGCGAGAGAGGGAACACAAGCAGCAGGAGGGAGAGTGGGAGAAGCAGGCTTCCTGCCGAGCAGAAAGCCCAATGTGGGGCTTGATCCCGGGTCTCCAGGATCATGACCTGAGCCGAAACCAACTGAGCCACCCAGGTGCCCCCCCAAGGACCAATTTTTAAGAAAAAGACCTAAAACATGTATTCCTGATGGTTACTCATCATTGAGAAAGAAAAAAAAAGAACTCAGGAAATTTCCTAAAAATCAGGTATCATAAATCCCTAAAAGATGACTTTTTACCTTTCACTACTTCAGTATTTCTACAAAAATGCTTTCAAGTAATAGGCTAATAGTAGATATGACAGATCTTAGCTTAGTCTGTTTCAACAAATATTGATGGAGTTACTAGAAAACAATGAGTAAAAGACCTAAGGCAGTGACTCTCAAACTCTAGTTTTAGTCTGGGATCCCCTGGAGGACTTGCTAAAACAAACCGCAGGCTCCACTGCCCGAGTGTTTTATCCACTTAAATTTTAGGCGGGACCAGGGAATCTGCATTTTTAACAAACCCCCAGAGGATGTTGACGCTACTGATCTGGTAACTACTGAACTACATTAATAGAAGACTACTGATGACAGCATAAAGAGGAAAGGAAAAAACACATATGGGACCCAATCTCAATTTTAGTATACTTGTATACTTTTGACTAGTAATTAATCTTTTTAAAATTTTCTTTCAGAAAAATCTACAGTTATTATTGAAGTTCACAGATGTTACTGGACAAAACTAAGTTCTTTTAGGGTCCTGGAATAATGAAATACAAAATAACTAAATATGTTCAATGTCCGACACAAGGTGCTAATTATGTTGCTAGGGTTGGAAGTTCAACCTGTAAGTTTCACTTAGTTGCCTAACTAGTTTCTACCACTAATCCTGGCTAGCGGCCTCAGAAGACATCCCAAGAGTCACAAAGGGAGTTTGTAAGAGTGTGTGATTGAACACAAATCTATCACCACTACTGGAAAACAACCCAAAAGCACATTTCCTACCAACATATCAGCTCTAAGTGACCTTGAGGCAGAAACTAGAGGTGAAACCCTACAAAAAAATGTTCCAGAAATCTTAAAAACTCTTCTTCCTTTTCAGACTATAAGTACCATCAAAATTCATGGAAACAATGAGGATTTGCAATTTTCAGATGATGATAATTTTAAAGGAATACATGTAACTTAAAAAAAAATCAGTCTTCAGCTAATTATATTTTTAAGGAGGACGTGTAACTTAAAAATGTAATTAGCTGAAGACTGCTTTTTTGAGTAGATTCAGTGTACCACACTTTGATTTTTTTTATTGACGTTAAATATAAGTATACACTATAAATGTAATGAATTTATAGACTAGAGATCAACTGATAAACCAAAATAACCTGAGACAAACAAATGGTACCAGAATAACTAGAGCATATGAGGATATATAAAAGATGAAAGAAACAGGTATTAAATAAAATGACAAGAGAAGTTACAAAGAAAGAGAACAAAACAAGAATAGCAGATGGAAAAACAGGGAAGCTAAAGGAACACAATGTTGTGAAAATATATGACTGGGCACAGAAAAGATAATACAGCCAATAAAATCAGCTCAGCGTATCAAGAGGCTTCATGCAAGATTAGCTTGAACTTGAAGTTGTGTCTTTACGGGACCAAATTCAACACAAGAAATCCCTTTTTAGGGCGCCTGGGTGGCTGAGTGGGTTAAAGCCTCTGCTTTCAGCTCAGGTCATGATCTCAGGGTCCTGGGAATGGAGGCCCGCATGGGGCTCTCTGCTCAGTGGGGAGCCCGCTTCCTCCTCTCTCTGCCTGCCTCTCTGCTTACTTGTGATCTCTGTCAAATAAATAAATAAAATCTTAAAAAAAAAAAAAAGAAATCCCTTTTTAATCCTTTGAACAGAGACAGCTAATAAGAGAACATTCAACATTTCTTATTCAGACATTTACTAGAAACCTATTTGGCACTAGATATATTAGCATGTGAGTATGCAGAATAAAAAATAATCAAAGAAACCCACTCAGGAAGTACATTTTAGAGCAGTATTCAAACTGAACAAAATGGAAAATCAGACTAAGAAGACAGAAATAGTATCAATACAGTGACAAATCCCGCTGCGGAACTTACACAGTTCTAAGGCTCAGGCCTACCCCTGCTATCATATCTAGCCTACAGTACTGTGTTATCTATATCCTGTATAAATCATACTTATGTCAAGAATCAGAGCCAGGGCAACAAGAATTAAATTATGGAATACAGCCAGACTACCAGTGCGCTGAAGTGAATGTTTTCACAACTCTCCCTGAGGCTGGACACACTGAAGGCCAGACGGTACAGGACACGCAAGAGGAGCTCTCAGCTTACTCAAGTAGACTAAGACCCAACAAGATTCACCAAAGAAAATTACTTTTTTAAGGATGCAAGATGGCATAACTATAGCTGATTAGGAAACTGCTATCTGGAGATCATACAAAAAGTAAAGTCCCTCCTTTGTGGCCAAAAGCAGCAAGCCTATGATGACCTAGAAGGCAAAGCCAGAAGCAGTAGCAATTCTTGAGATGACCACAAATAGAGATACAGAGATACACAGACAGACATACAGACATATCAAGACTCAACATATATTTGAAAATTTTATTTATTCAGTGTGTGTGTGCGCGCGCGCGCGCGCCCTAGGGGGAAGGGCAGTGGAAGAGGGAAAGACTCTCAAGCAGATTCAGCAATGAGCATGGAGGGTGACTCCAGGCTCAATCCCAAGACACCAAGGTCATGACCAAGAGTCGGACACTCAACTGATTGAGCCACGCAGATGCCACAAGCCTCAACGTAAGTTTAGGGTGAACTACAGATCCCACAAAAGCCTGTCACCCAACTCCAATGGACTGTCACTTTCAAAAAAACAATGGGCAGCCAGAAGCATTAGTGTATAATTTTTCAGATTTACATTTTTCCTATTTCCCAGAAAAGCATGAAACTTATAAATTAACACATTTAAATATTTAAACTGAATTCATCTAATAGAAGTACTTGAAGAAATTAGACGTGTGTATTACCAACTTCAGTTACAAATCTGACTGAGGTCTTTTCGCTAAATTGAAGAGAAACATGCGGCTACATTGTTTGCATTTTTAAACAAATAGGAAGCATGCTTTTTTTGCATAAACAATTTTTCTTGGAGCTAAACTCAGCAGAAATTTATGTCAGTCTAGTCTGTAAGACATATGGGGACACACTGAACATATTAACTATTACTGTATAAGAAGTATCAAAACAAATTCACATGGCAATTCCTAACTGAAAAATTGAAAATTTCCTAATTGTAAAAAACAAAAGGCATAAAAATAAACTACCATTTAAGGACAACATTTCCGCAAAGGCTGAGACAATCCAGTCCAAACATCTATATTTTGCTTTATCATAGACTATCAAACTAAAAAAATTACTGGATAGCCACTTAACATAGCTATTATAATTATGGTTGTGTACTCTGCCTCTGTATTAGAATCATCTACAATTGATTGTTCACCTAGATTAAGTTTAAATTTTAAGCTAACAAGTGTCTACAATGCAGCTATTCCATTCTGTTGATCAACAGGTGTAATGACTCATAAAATAAAAGACATGAAAAAATTTAGCAGGGTGAATTCTACATAGCAGACATTCAATAAATGTAATTTTTTCTACCTTCCAGAGGAAAGAAATGAAAGCTGGCACTCTCCTATGGAAAGTAGATCACACTTATACTATTATATTATATTATATTATACTTATTGTCCAGAGGATGAGGCTACCATATTCTAGTCAAAACTCTTCCAAGAAGTTAGTTTTCTCAAATTCATACGTCAGTAACATAAATTTTTAATTAAGAATTAGAAAGCATATATAAACTTTAAAGTTACTGGGCTTTCTTGGGGGGGATTAAATGTGTTTAAGTGGCATAATTAGGTACATTAATTTATAATAACAGACATTTATTTAGTATAATTTCAAAAATCCAAAAGTGGAATGTCTTAGTAATTGATAAGAATCCATCTTAATCATTATTGTCACTAAGATAAAGAATGATAGAACTTTAGAGCACCAAGGGACCTTACAGGCTTTCTAGATCAACTTCTTTATTTTGAAAGATGAGAAAACTGCAGACTAGAAAGGTTAAACGATACAAGCCAAAAAGCTAGCAGAGCCAGGGACTTTGTAGAGCCTGAGCTTCCTAACTTGCAGCACATTCTTCATTCTAATAGACTATGCTGCCTCCTGTGGTTCTAAATTTCTTGCTTGGGTGAGATTACCGGCTGCTTCATTTGTTTTCTGTACGTTCTATTCTGAACCACAGCTTCCATTTATAACTCTTCTATAAAACTACAGTTCCAACTTATTTTCTGCATAATTTTAGAGCTGACAATGTAAATCCTCCACTTCCTAAATTTCAGAGTAATAAACATAAAACTTTTTAAATACCTGAAACAAATGTACAGTATACGTGATTGAAAGCAAAGAGAAATTCTTCTCTCCTGGATAATTACATCTATGGATTCAAAAAAAAATTTGAGCACTCTGACAGGCAGTGTCTCTGTTAAATACTGGACATAAGAAGGTAAGTGAGATATGGTCCTTGTCCTCCAGCTTATAGCCTAGTTGAGAAGTCAAACCAACAATTACACTGTGTTTGTTTAGAACTCTGAAAAAGGTGTGGGCAGGTTGCTATGAGTGCTTTGGGAAGAGAATCTAATAATGACAGAATCAGCTAATAATTTCCCATAAGATCTGAACAGTAAGAGGAAAACAGAGCTGTGTCACCGATATTAGTGGGGTCCAAAATGAATTAAAAGAGAGAATCTTCTATTTACCCAGAGGAAAATGAAACTTGTGTTTTCACAGAGATTAGTATCCAATAACTCTCTAATAATAATTAGACTATCTTTTGATGGGAAAGAACCTGATTTCATTGTGGCTACATAACAAACACAGGTCTTCCATTATTTTCTTCCTAAAATTTTAAGTCACTATTTTAAAACCAAAGGGAAAATATTCATCTAAAACAGGTCTAGTTAATATTCACAACAGCTGTCTACAAAATTGCATACTAAAGTCTTTCTCAAAATTCCAGGGGTGGGGGGGACCATCTGGTACAAGAGAAATAACCAGGAGAACCGGTAGCCCAAAAAGGAAGAAAACTGCCACTCATTATTTACTCGGGGTTAAGGACTATTCAGATTCCTAGATAATGACTTTTACCTGAAAGATTTAGAAAAAAAGACGTACAGTGGGCATTTTTATTTACATTTTTAAAGCTAAATGGGGGGCAGGGGTCAGAGTATAGGAGAAATCATGAAAGAGGTTAAGACAGGGAAGCGATGGAAAAAAGAAAGGGTGGGCAAGAATCCCAAAATCAAAGACACACGGACAGATGGGAGAAAGATGAACGGTTTGGAAAAATGTATAGTAAAGAAAGGCAGAGAGGAAACGAGGGGTGGTGGCTGCGGGAAGGGCTGTCCAAAAAAAAATAATCCAAGAGGGAATGAGAAACAAGAGAAACTAATGAACGGGGGCTGCCTCGAGCAGGGATTCATCCGGATCGCTGTAAGGTAGAGTCGCCGATAAAGCAGCAGTGAGTTTTAGCCTTCCTTTTTCCCAGCCTCTAAACCCCGAAGAGGGAGGAAGAAGTGGCTCCCAAGTCCCAGGAGAGGAATTTCGGCGCAGCCGTGGGGGAGCAAGTCCACGACCGGGGCACCATCCCGCGGGTCCGCGGCCCCTCTACATCCCTCGCGGGCGCTGGGCGGGGCCCTGGGCATCCTGGTTACCTGGACAGGGAGTCCGCGCTGGGCGGCCGTGCTGCGGCCCGCTGGGAGCCAAGGCTCTCGCAGCTCGAGCTCTTCTCCATGGTGCGGCGGGGGCAGCGGGACGGAAAGGCTGAAGCGACCTCCGCGGCTGCGGGGCGGGAGGAGCGGAGGGCGGAGTGCGCCGGGCTGCGGCCGCGGGTCAGGCCAGCGCCGGCCCGGGAGGGAGACCGGAAGCGGCCATGTTCCCCCAGCCTGCACCGCGCCGGGGGCTGCCGAGGAGCGGAGGACCCCGCGGCTCCCCTCCGACTGCCGCCCCGACGCGCTGTACGTGCGCGCGCTGCGTGCCCCGCGCTGCGCCTGGGCTCCGGGGGAGGGAGGTGGCCCTGCCCGCGGTGAGAGGGTCCCTGCGGCGGCGGCGGCGGCGGGAGCCGGGAGGGTGGGGGGCGGACGAGAACCCCTGGGGAGGAGTAGGAATTTCAGAAGTGGGAATAGGCAGTACTAGGGACGAGGGTCTCGGAATCAGAAAGTGACCGGGACCTGAGGGATGGGGATGACCGCGACCAGAGGGGTGACGGAGGCAGGTGGTAAGGAGTGCGGGCGGACGGTGGGATGGAGGGGCGGAAGGGAGGGGAGGGGGCTCGACGACAACGTGGGGATACTGGAGATGGCGAAGTGTTCTCAGGTTTGGGGCTGAACATGATAATGACATAATTATCAGTTCGTGCTTAAAAGTTGCTTTAACCAGCCAGACACGAACTCAGATCGTGCCTCCCCCGGTTTCTTGCAGTGTAACCCAAGGTATGGAACATCAGCCTCGTCATCTGTACAATGGGAGAAAGAATAACTTCACAGATTAAATGAATTAATACACGGAAAGTGCTTAAACCAGTGTTGGTTTATAGTAAGCACTCAAATAGTAGCTGTTAGTATTACTACCTACTTCGTCAGTGTTGGGGTGTCATGTATTAATGCATGTCAACAGTTTCTACTTCAGCGTCAAATTCC
The DNA here is from genome assembly GCA_004023965.1 of Spilogale gracilis. Lineage (NCBI taxonomy): Eukaryota > Metazoa > Chordata > Mammalia > Carnivora > Mephitidae > Spilogale > Spilogale gracilis. The sequence continues at coordinate 46,112 of PITA01010807.1, read as the reverse complement.
TGCAGGAATATATGGGAAGCGTGGCAGGGAAGTAAGAGGTGATCGGTATGGGAACGGAAGCGGAGACAGGACAGGACAGGTAGGGAAAAAATGAATGCTTCTCATTCTGTCTTCATTACATGAGCCGTCCAGCATTGCAGAAAGGGCACGAGAAGAGCAGACACTTTCAGTCCTACCATGACTTAGATTGAAGTCTGCGTAGGCATTAGTCCACTGTCCCCACAAGGAAATATGGAAGAGGAAAATGGGAACTGATAATATGCAAGAAATTAGACACATATACGATTGTATGCTGTGGTGTTGGATAGAGGAAAAACTCCAGCCATCTTTCCCTGCCGCTCAAATTCCCCTCACCGCAGGAAGGGAGGGTAGAGTGATAGAATTGTGATAAGAGAATAGAAATCAGGGTCAGCGGGAAATGCTGCTGCTGCTAATTTTCCATTGTGGAAGACACAGAAGGACAAAAGGAAAGCATAAAGAAACTTCTCTGACTGAGACTGAATCACAGTTACCTCATGTGTGAAGTATAAAATGATACAAAGATTATTTCTGTAAAAAATAGAATGATGTTCATTTAAACTAGATTTAATTAGTACTGACAACTGGTGTTTTAAGAAAATCTTCAAGTATAGGGCCAGTGAGATATGAACTCGCAAGTACATTCCCCAAAAGAACAACCTAATCTAGTTGTGTTCAGCATACTTATTAAAATAAAATGTTTTTAAGCCCAAAAGCCTTTGCCCTTCCATTCCATTCTCCAGCTTGGCAAGGATAGGATAGCAGCTGATAGTTTTTACTTATATAATTTTTAAAGAGGCCTTTAACTGTACTCTAATATGCAAAGACTAGGCAGAAACACTGACAAGCATACACATCTACAGTGCTTCCTAAAAGAACTTGCTTGTTGATTCCTGGATTCTACCTGGCTTCCAAAATGCTGACTCACCGTCACCTGCTACCATGACACAGATTTTTCTAAGCTAAGTTTGGTGTAGACTGATGAGGGAGACCCAAGTACTCTTTACAGCCCAGTTGTTTCTAGGACTGTGTAAATAGATCACTTGAAACCATCTGCCTAATGATGTAATAATTTGTATATGAGTCTGTCTGGGGATTTATTAAGAACAATAATGCAGGGCACCTGACTGGTTCAGCGGGTAGTGCATGTGACTGGGTCTCGGAGTTGTGACTTCGAGCCCCATGTTGGGTGAGGAGATTACTTAAAAATAAAAATTAAATAAGTAAATAAAGTTAGTGTATAGATTTTAGAACCAGAGAAATCTGAATTGGGATCCTGACGCTGTCACATACTAGCCCTATGATTTCAACGCTGCCCTCTCATCTCTAAAATGGGAACAAAAATATCCACGTAAAAAGATTATTTTTCCCTCTACAGGGTTGGTTGCACAGAAGGATCTCAGTCAATGGCTCTGTTGCTATTATTTGTTCTTCCTCTGAACTGTTTTACTTCTAAATATTAAAGTAGTAATTTCGGACAGTGAATAACAAGCAAAGAATCATCTCAGCTGAACGTTAAATTAGTGCTTAATTCTTTTTCTGACATGTTAGCCAGTGTGTCATATAGCCAACAGAAATCACTTTGATTAGGACATTTTACACCTCTGTTTTCTTGCCTTTTAAAAGAACACTGTTAGCCTACCCCAGGTCTTCAGGAACTGTTGCTAAAATTAAATTACAGCATAGGTTTATCTGTAGCCTGGGGCACAGTTGGGCAAGCTGACCAGGTGCAGCCACTCCCAGCTGACAAAATCCAAAGGCTGAGAAAACTAGTGGTGTCGAAACAAGAAAGGAATTTATTTCAGTAAGATCCACACTGGAAAACAGTGGACTATCCTCTCAACTGTCTCCAAAGTGCTGAAAATACTTCCAGGTTCATATAAGGAAAACCTGGGACCAAAGTCGGTGGGTATGTGCCGGTGGGCAGTAAAGGTTACATTGATAATTTTCTTGGAGTCACTTGTGGACCGTGGGCGGAGTCTTGCAGACTCAGGGCAGTCTTTACTGCTTGAGGGGGTAGTTTCTGTTCCAAATCAGGGGATGATTTGCCCATAGGGTCTTTTGCCTGAGTTAAGAAATAAGCTGGACAGAACTTAATTAAAAGGGATAGACTGAGGTCAAAATGGAAGTATTTGAAATTCTCTTTTAATCTCTTATTAAATGGTTAACTTAAGACCTTCCCCAAAGTAATTTTCTTATTTGAAATCCGGGCTAGTGTTTCTCAAATGATCTGTGGGGAGAACCAGTGTTTTCTTTTTAATTTCCAAGCTATCATCAACCAGTGCTTTTTTAAAATACAGGAAAAGTTAGTTACTAAATAAATGAAGCTTAAACAAAAACTGAAGACAAAATGCAAGACCAGTTTTTTTTCTTAAATGTAACATATGAAATGACTTCATGAAAGTTACATGTAGGTTCTGAAGTGCATATTCTCAGTTCTGCTCTCATCTCATCATGGACAGGCACTAAATAGTTCACGTACAGGCACTGACTGGCAAACCACAATTTGAATAGCACCAACTTGGATCTATAGGCCTGTGGCTTATCTGTTTATCAAAGGGTGTTTATTAGACAATCTGAAACAGAATACAAAAACAAACTTGTCTTAGGATAGTAAAATGGCGGTTAGAAATGGACAAGTAGAGGGAAAATTTTCTTAAACACTCGTGCCAAAACAAAAATCCTTAAATCAAGCATGCATAATTCTTTTTTTTTTTTTTTTTTTAAGAGAGAGAGAGAGACTGTGTGGTGGGCAGGGGTAGTGGGGCAGAGGGAAAGGGGAAATCTTAAGTAGGCTCCATGCCAACACAGAGCCAGATGCAGAGCTCGATCTCATAACCCTGAGATCATGACCTAAGCCACCAAAAATCAAGAGTCAGATGCTTAACCAACTGAGCCACCCAACCCTCTTCTGCCCCCTTTTAAGTAGGCCCCATGCACAGTGTGGAACTTCACAGGCCTTGAAATATTGACCCTGACAGGGAGACCTGAGCCAAGACCAAGAGTGGGATACTTAACCAACTGAGCTACCCAGGCACCTCAAGTATACATAATTGTTATAATTTATATGCAAAAATCTATTTTTTTATTACTTTGGAGAATTCCTCTTCTAATATGGAGAAGTAGACTTACAACAGATTGACTTTTTCACAGGTAATAATTGGGGAACTCCAGACAATAAAACAACAACCTGAGAGGTCAGAAGAGTGGACAGAAGTACACAGAATCAAAATGCATAGCAAGTGACCAATACAGAATGCATTTCCCATTTTGAGCGGCTTTGACCTATGGACAGACAAAAATTGTGGCATGGTACAAGGTGACAAAAACTCAGGGAAAGCTTGCCATCTTTCTGGCCTGAGGAACCAAGAGAAGGAAGCCCAGGGCAATTAGAGAATGAGGGAGACATTCCAGAAAAGAGAACCAGAGAACTCTAAACTCTGTGTATGAACTTAAAAAAATCTCTGACTATGCCCTAATTCGATTTGAATAACAAAAACAGAATGCAAACAGCCCAGCTAAAAGAACTCAAAATAGAATATCCTTCTACTCATCCAGAAAAAAGAAGTGAAGCAAGATTCAAGCTGTTACCCACTATATGCAGGACAAAATTTTCAGTTTGTTTCAAGCTGAGTTAATTTCTTGCTAAACAAAAGCATTACCACTTTAGAGAGAAAACAGAATCCAGAGGCACTGAAACAATGTTCATAATATCAAGGACAAAATTTAGAGTTTCTTGGCATAAAAACTAATAGGAAAATGGGATGTATTCTTTCTTTAAAAGATTTTATTTATTTGTTTGACAGAAACACAGCAAGAGAGAGAACACAAGCAGGTGGAGTGGGAGAGGGAAAAGCAGGCTTCCCACTGATCAGGAAGCCCTCTGTGGGACTCTATCCCAGGACCCTGGGATCATGACCTTGAGCCAAAGGCAGGTTCTTAAGGATTGAGTCACTGAGGTGCCCCAGTGGAATGTATTCTTAAAGGAAAAGATAATAAGGAGAGGCTGAATTCCAGATGAAAGAATTATCAGACAGTGGCTCAAAAGCAACTAATACAAATATATTTAATGAGATAAAGGAAAATATACTATAATCAATGAAAAGATAGTAAAATTCAGCAGGGGAATCATATACATAAAAAAGACCCCCAAAAAATTTTAGGATAAGTACAATACCTAAATAAAAAGACCTACTGGCTGGGCCTAATGCCAAAATGGGTTTAACATATAAAAATCTAAGAACATGTAGGCAAATCAATAGTAATTGTCCAATATGAAAAAGAGAAAAGATATTTTAAAAACATCAGAAAAAAAATATTATCAGAGCCCAAGGGACATGTGGGACAATATCAAAAGACCTAATATGTAAATAATTGAAATCCTAGAGGAAGTGGAAAAAATTAGGCAGAGAAAACTATTTAAAAACTATAGCCAAAAACTTACTAAATATGTCCAACAGCATAAATTTATAAATTCAGGATATTCAGTGAACACAAAACAGAATAAATACAAAGAAAACCATGCCCACGCACATCATGAAAACGAAAGATAAAGAGAAAATCATCAAAGCAAGCAAGAGAGAAGTGACACATTACATATGGGGGAACCACAATTCTAAAAGTCACAGATTTCTCAGCAGATATTATGGGACAGAAAACAGAAAAACAGCTTTAAAGTGCTTAAAAATAAAAAGTCAAAACAGAATATATATATATATTATATATATATTATATATATATATATATATTAGGTGAAGGACAGGGCGACCTGGATGGCTCAGTCGGTAGAGCATGTGACCTTTGATCTAGGGTTGTGAGTTCAAGTCCCATATTGGGCATAGAGTTGACTTAAAAAAAATAGATGAAGGACAACTAAAACAATGTTGCCAACAGAAGCACAAAATTTGCGAAGAAAATTCTTCAAGCCAAAGGGAAATGATACCAAAGGTAACTTGGACATTCAGGATGAAGATTAAGAATGGGAAATATGGGGCACCTGGGTGGCTCAGGTGAATTAACTGTTTGCCTCCTGATTTCAGCTCAGATCCTGGTCTCATGGGTCATGAGATTGAGCCCTGTGTCAAGCGGCACCCTCAGCAGGGAGTGTTCTTGAGAATCTCTCTCTCTCCCTCTGCCCCTCCCCTGACTCGTGTTCTTTCCTTTTCTTTCTTTAAAAAAAAAAAATTAGAAATATCTGAGTAAATGTAAGATTATTTTCCCTCTTAATTTCTTTAAAATACATAAGACTGCTTAAAGCAAACATCACAACATTTTCTGTGGCATTTATAGTGTATGTGTATGGAATATGCATGAAAATTAGAGCAAAGCTTTGTCAACGATTCATTATAAATGAGACTATATGATTGCAAAGTTTATGTATTTTATGTGAAATGGTTCAACATGAATTCTAAGAATCTTATTGTCAAGATATCATTATTATCCCCTGTTTCATAGATGGAAAAAATTCTGAAGCCTAGGAAGTTTAAAAATCCCAAGGTCATAGGAAGCAGAATAGGGACTAGAGTTTAGGTCAAATTCACTTTGATGGCCCATCTTCTTAATCACTATGCTGTGATTCTCCGTGAATAATTCATGCAATTCTCACAACAAGCCTTTGAGTTAAATGTTGATTGGGGATTGGCCACAAAACTCCCTTTGCTACAGTGTACTTCTGTAATCTTCTCAGTTAAATTCCTCTTTGGTCTGGAAATCCCCTAAAACTCACCCACCAAAATTTAATGATCCTCTCCCAGATTCCAGAAAACAAGGAATGCTGGCAAATTATGCTAGTATACTGAAGTAAATCACTCTGCAATCTGTGCATTTTTCCAAGAAAGCTATATTTCACAAATTTATTGCAACAATACGATATGCTTACAAAGCTTGTTCTTTTCCTTCCTCCTTCCTTCCTTCCTTCCTTTCTTCCTTCCTTCCTTCCTTCCTCCTTTTCTCTCCTCTCCTCCCCTCCCCTCCCCTCCTCTCCCTTCTCCTCTCCTCTCCTTTCCTTCCCTTTTTCCTTTCCTTTCCTTTCCTTTCCTTTTTCCTTTTTCCTTTTTCCTTTCCGCTTTCCTTTCCCCTTTCCCCTTTCCTTTCCTTTTTCCTTTCCTCTTTCCTTGCCTCTTTCCTTTCTCCTTCCCTTCCCTTCCCTTCTCCTTTTCCTTTTCCTTTTCCTTTTCCTTTTCCTTTTCCTTTCCTTTCCTTTCCTTTCCTTTCCTTTCCTTTTTCTTTCCTTTCCTTTTCCTTTCCTTTCCTTTCCTTTTTTCTTTCTTCATTCCTTTCCCCTTTCCTTTTCCCTTACCTTTCCTTTCCTTTCCTTTCCTTTCCATTCCATTCCATTCCATTCCATTCCAGTATAGTTAACATACCATGTTAGTTCAGTTTGAGGTATACAATATAGTGATCTCACAATTCTGTGCATCACCCGGTGCTTATCGTGGTGATAGCAGTCATAATCCCTTTAGATTATTTCACCCATCCCCCCACTGACCCTCTTTTCTGGTAACCATCAGTTTTTTCTCTAAGACTCTGCTTTTTGGTTTCTCTATTTTTTTCTTTGTTCATTTGTTTTCTTTCTTAAATTCCACAAATGAGTGAAATTATATGGTATTTGTCTTTGACCTATTTCGCTTAGCATTATACTCTCTAGGTCTGCCTATGTCATTGCAAGATTTCAATCTTTTTACAGTTGAGTAATATTTTCTTGCATATATATATATATGTATATATATATATATGCATCACATCTTTTTTTAACTTTTAAAAAAGATTTTGTTTATTTATTTGACACGGGGGGGGCGGGTAACACAAGCAGAGGCAGTGGGAGAGGGAGAAAAGCAGGCTTCCCACTGAGCACAGAACCTGATCCAGGGCTCAAACCCAGAACCCTGAGACCGTGACCCAAGCTGAAGGCTGACACTTAATGACTGAGCCACCCAGGCACCCCAGGAAATAGCTTAACTATCCATTATAGAGTACTACACTACTATATAGCTGTTCAAGATCTCCAGGACACATTGTTAAGCAAAAACAGAAAAAAAAAAAGTCAAGTAAAATATATTTGACTGATAATGTATTTAGAAAAAATTAAATACATTTACATTCATGGATATAAATGCATATTGAAAGATCTGTAAGAACAAGTATCGAATTAGTAATCATTCTCATCTCTTGGAAAGGAAAGTTGGTTGGATTGAGGAGAGTAAGTGTGAAATGAAATTTTAATATTCTTCTCCATATATTTTGATATGTTATAAACTTTTAATATCAAGCATGTATCTAAGTTGAAAAGCAATAAAAATAAAGAAGCAAGTATATTATAAAGATACCTATAATCTATAATAATAATTGTCAGTAAGCAATGTAAAGCATTATAATAAACAATTCTCAAAGCTCTTTTATATTGCATTATCTTTGTATTGATTGTATGTATATTTCTTTTACACAGTATTACTGCACTTTGTCTTTACAACAATCCTGTGAGGTAGGTAAGGAGGTAGGTACAGTTTATAATTGTTCTTACACAGAAGACAGGCATGCAGCTTTCGTGCATTCTGCAGGATTTTCAAGGTTATACCAGTACCATAGACCCATAATTTTCAAGAAAACTAAGATAATTAGAATGATCTTAGGGATCATGATGAAATTAAATAAATTAAAAATAAATGCACTTTATAAACAATACAATGCTATGCAAATAGTAATTATCACAGTGGCCTCTCTGAAGCAGCAGGTGACTCAACACGTCTATAACACCCGAGCAGAATCCTGGCTTTCATACTTCCTACGTGTGTGAATTTAGAGTAGTCATCCTCTCAGAGTGCCTATAAAAGTCACTCAGATTCTGTCTTCTCCCCCAACTTCCTACATGCTTAACACATATCAGAATGTAAGGATTAAGTGAAGTTGTACATGTGGAAACACCCAGGGTGGCGCCTCGCACGTTACATGTGTTCCGATCGTGCTTCTCTATGTAATTCATCAAAAGAATCGAGAAACGAAATACAGAGGAAAGGACAACAGATGAAAGCACAGAGGCTGAGGATTGCCGGAGTTCGGGCAGTAATTGAGAACCCCAGCATCTAGTTTTTTCTATTGACCTTGGGGACCTGTTAAACACTATCAATAAACTGAACTATCTGAAAATACATTTTTAAAAAATCTCTGTCTGAATCTATCCATCTCATATTTTCAGATAATATAATCTCTATGATTGAGATCTAATTTGCAATGATCACTTGAACGTTGAGTAAGTTAAACTGTCCATTTGATCACATTTCCTAAACTACGCATCTGTGGACAGGTTGCCTTCTGCTTCTGATTCATTAAAGTTACTGTTGCGTTCACAGCATTTTCATGACTGCCTGATACATGACTTCAGGCATTGGGAAGAAGATAAAAGATTTCTGGCATCTTGGGAAGGATGAATTTGTCCTGGAAGAGATTGCATCTTGATGTATTGTTATTGAATCTCCTGGAAAATGTTGTATGAACTGTCAGGCTTGCTACCTGTGTGCAGGGTCTAATGTATATCACATTTATGTGCTGTGAGTTGCTGTTACTTTCAAGGTCATCTACTGCGTTTCTGCTCCAACTCGTGATAATTGCAGGGGGTGTTTGAGGCAACAACCTCTTCCTGACTTAAATACAGTTTGTATTTGGGACTGAAAACTAATCAAAAACCTACTTGTCTTCACTTGGGGCTGCAATCTGAAACATTCAGATTTGAAGATAAAATTGAGTCAGAATAACTTGATGTCTCTTTCTGCTTCTTTCTCTCTTGTCAGAGCCAGATGATTTTGACATTTCTCTGCTAACAACTTTTCTATCCTCATGTGAATCTCCTCACACCTCTTCCAAATCTTTGTTCAAATGTCTCCTCAGGGTGCGTGGGTGGTTTTGGCTCAGGTCATGATCTCAGGGTCCTGAGATCAAATCCCATGTTGGGCTCTGAGCTCAGCAGGAAGTCTGCTTAAAACTCTCTCTCCCTCTCTGGCCCCTCCCCACCTAAAATAAATAAATCTTTTAAAAAAACAAATTGTTTTCTTCTCAAGGCCTACCTTGAATATCCTTTAAAAATTTCCTATACACTCCTGCATTCATATTTCCCCTACCCTGTTCTAGTGTTTTTCATAGCACTTGTCACTTTCTGCTTGTCATGTCCTTCAGTTATTCTGTCTGTTGTTATTAAATATCACCACTGGCTAGGAATCCTTGCTGGTTTTGCCCACTGATATGTCCCAAGCAGAGAAGAGTGCTTGATACAAAGTGGGCATTCAATAAATACATATTTGAATGAATAAAGGAATGAATATGTTTCTTAAGTGCCTCTAGGAAAATTCTTGACTTGAACTGTTCGATGTGCTCATGAGAACCCCAGCTAATCACAAGGGAGGATAATGTTTTCGGTGAGTGATGACTTTCTGAAGAGTATGATCTTTAAGCAGCATCCATTTGTATTCTTTCTTCTTTCCAGGCAATCTGTCCATCACTAGGTTTAATCCTAAAATGCATGTTCAGGGCCCCTGGGTGGCTCAGTCAGTTAAATGGCTGACTCTTATTTTGACTCTGTTTATGGGTCTCATGATCTTCAGGCGGCGCTCCACACTCAGTGGGGAGTCTGCTGGAGATTCTCTCACCCTCTGCCCCTCTCCCTCCAAATAAATAAATAAATAAATAAATACATCTTTAAACAATAATAAAATAAAATGCATGTTCATTTCTTTCTAGTGCTTTGACATTCGTGATGTATGACACCCTTATCGTACAAGACAGAACATCTGTGCAGTACAACAAAAATATGGAAAAACAAACAACATTCTTTGTATCACCCAAATAGAGATCTTCAGATCTCTGGGTCTAAATGCCAACATTTGGATCCTACCATCACAATGCTGTTGTTAAATGTTGTTCATGTACTCTGAAAGACTTCAGGCAAATTAAGAACTGATTTTTTTAAAACGGAAAAAGAAAGTAATAGAAAATCTCAAAAACAGTGACATGCTTAGGAGTAATTCGATGGCATGGAAGAAGTGCGAACAGAAAATGCCCTCCCAAAACTGCCAGCATTTCAAGGCTATATATGCGTTCCCAGGTCAGCAAGGTTTGCATAAAGAAAACCTGCTTTAGTGAAATTGAGGGGGAGAAGAGAGATGAGCGCCAACCAGCTGGAGGGAGGTTAATTGTGAATGTGCTTTCAGGAGGAGTCGTACAAGGGCCGAATCTCCTTAATTCAACCCTTGGAATCCAATTTCGAGTTTAATAAATTTCTTCCCTACTGAAATCAGATTCATTAGGAATATTCAAGCAGGTCAAAACTGATGCCATAAACTTAACAAACAAGGAACCCAAAGTAAAAAGAGAAATAAATCAAGGATTTTGACTTAATAATCCACATTTGCTCAAGAACAAAGGAATTCACTGGACAGTTGGCCTCTTCATCTGCGATTTTATTTTTATAACTATCAAAGCCCTACTTTTTTCACAAAATTTGTGAGGTGGTTTATGACAAAAGATGCATGAAATTAAAGCAAACAAAATGGCAAAAAATGACCACAAAATTTTACAAAAAGAACCTTATGAGAACCTTCAAAGTTCCTCTGAAATAAAACTTAGATTTTGCCCTAACCCTCTGTCAGCCATGTCTAAGAATAAACACATACTCAGTTGTTTCATTCTCTTTATCAAAAGGAGGAATCATATGCATCTTTGAGGAGAGACAAAAGCTTTTTATAGCACTGAATTATAGAAGAAACAGCTCACTGAAATTTTATATAAAGGATATAAAGTGATTTATAAAATAACATTCTCAACAGCATTTTTATAGTAAGTGCAGTGGCTCATTTTATGTGACTATTTCTTTTTTTTAATTTAAATTCAATTAGCCAACATATAGCACCTCATTAATTTTTGAGGTAGTGTTCAATGATTCATTGGTTGCATAACACCCAGTGTTCATTACATCACGTGCCCTCCTTAATGCCCATCACCCAGTGACCCCATCTTCCCATCTCCCTCCCTTCTGCAACCCTCAGTGTGCTTCCCAGAGTCAAGAGTCTCGCATGGTTGCCTCCCTCTCTGATTTCTTCCCGTTCAGTTTTCCCTCCCTTTCCCTATGGTCCTCTACACTGTTCCTTATATTCCACATATGAGTGAAACCATATAATTGTCTTTCTCTACTTGACTTATTTCACTTAGCATAATCCCCTCCAGTTCCATCCACATTGATGCAAATTGTAGGTGTTTATCCTTTTTGATGAATGAGTGATATTCCATTGTAGGATATGACTATTTCTTGTCATGATTTCTAAAATACAAATAGGTAACATGATCAGAAATAAGCATAAGTTCCTTTGGGAGTATTGAATAAGGATACTTAGGGCTGGGTCTGGGATGCTTCCTGGAGACAATATAGGACCTTGAGATGTATGAATTAGCCAGGTGAAGATGGGCAGGAAGGGCACTTGCAACACAGAAAACTGTAGGTCAGTACCTTGCTTTTGGAGTTATGACATAATTAATGAGTAATTTCTTGTTTATACAAGTAATTTAAAAAAAAGATGCAACTGCTACCATTCTAGAAACTACAACTGTGTAATCCCATCTCAAACTAAATTTGTCTTGGTTCCTGTAAGAAGAGATGAAAAAGAGGGAAAAAATGTGTGTGGGTCATGTGATATAATGTGTTCACAGCTGCCCTTCAAACCCTGGCAACATTCTTAAAATACAAAAGAGCCCTGAGATGTGTTTGGAAAACCATGGAGTCCTCAAAAGAATACAAATTGGGTCCTTATTTAGAGGATAGAACTTCAGATTTCCCTCACTCTGTTTCTCACATTTGAAAGCTTTAGTTTCTTGAGATTATTATCTGAAAAGTATGCCATATTTTATGAGACAATACTCCCCCAAACCTTGTAATCTCTGTACCACTGTAATCACGCAAAGCAAACAAATGTATGTAATCTTTGGGAATCCTGATGCTGATCTGAAGAGAAATTAGTAAAATATCAGGCTTTTATTAATGATTACATACAAAGTATTCTTTACTTCAAATATAGATATATCATTGTTTGCATTTTGTAGAAATGAATACTCACTTAAAGGCCAGCCAGAATGCATTCTTCAATTACATTACATCGGACAGGATTTGCCTACTCATACCATAGGATATCAACTGAGTTTACATGCAAAAGGTCAGGAAAACTAGGAAATTCTAGTTTTAAAAGTGAATTAAACAATTTTGTCTGCTACAGAAAAATGTCAAAACACCGCTATCTCCTATATCTCTAAGAATGCCTTCTAATACTTTCCAACCTACTTTGACAATGGAAAACTTTGTTTGACACTATGCTGCAAAGACCCAAACTACTAGTTCATGAAATACACTTTGGGAAACAGAGTTCCAAGAGGAGGAATTACACATGGAGGTAGAAAATCTTGCTCTAAAACAAAGTCTCTACAATCTTTGAATCCAATCGCATCTCTAATGGACTACTAGCAAATATTCATAAAGCGGCTTCTGAGTTTATGCTGCAATGGGAAGAGAAGCATCATATTTTGGGGAAAAATGCAGAGTTAAATCAATATTCTTTCTAAAATATGGACTTTCAGGAATGGAGCACCACATGTTTTAACTTTCAAGCTTAAGGTAGTTTGAATATACTTCTCTGAGGTGAAATAGGCCCTGATATGTTTTGAATTTTTAAAATAAAAGCAAAAAAGCAGATAATACTCATATGAAACATTTTATTTAATAATGTATACTCAATATCAGTTGAATTTGGAGATCCACATTTTTACCCACTTTTTTTTTTTTGGAAATTATCATTTATCCTTTATGTCATAAAGAAACCTCATGTCACTACTTGAGGACAAGTAAATTCTTCCAGAAAGAAAAACTGCTTATGAAACATGCCAATATTTTATGCTCCAACTGAGACATCTGTGCACACAATTGACATTCAGAACTCCCTGGCACACATTATTTTATAATCCTTTGCATACTTAGCTTTGAAACTCTATTATTACTGTATTTAAAAGAAGTGAAACTTTTTTCCCCCAAAATATTATCCATCACCTTTGAAATGCTAAAGTGAGAGCCTTTGAAATGAATTTTAGAAAAAATATTGAATAATCCACATCATCATAGATATGTAACGCTGAAATGAATTCACTCAGTCACTGCCCTTTAACAGCTGTGTTTCTTCTTATAACCTTTAATTTTAATATTTGCAACTGTTTTATAGTGTAGCTATAGTGCCTTCTCTATGAATATACTTTCTGGATTAGATAGGGATGCAGAATATTTTTCCATAATGAAGTAGTCATCTGGATCGAATTGTCAAAATCTAATCCTCACAACAGCACTCTTACTGGTTTCGTGAAATGAACAAAGACATCTACTTTGACAGCAGGATTAAGACGTCCCTCACATCTCCTGATCACGTCAAAGATTAACAAAAAGATCGCTGCTAACTTTAACCAAAAGAGCAGATGTAGAATAATCTTCTATTTTTCCAGTGAGTGTTGAAAGACAGAATTATACAAATGGAGGCCCATATATATAAATGAGGTTTATATATCCACCTCTCTATATATGTATATTTAACTTTGCTTCAGTAGTTTGAAAAGTGACATATTGCTTTCAAATTAGTGTGATGAATAAGTAATGAATAAAAACTACTTTGAAGATGATTTATGCTATATTCACTCATATTGGAGATAATCTGTCTTAATATTTAAGTTTTCTATTTTCTAAAGCATAAAAGTTACAGATCAAGCTTATTTTTCGAGCATGCATAAACTCCATACTAGTCTATTCTCAGCTCCTATTAGTTCCTAAACAAAGCCCTATACGAATCAAACTCTTAGCCCACTTCCTTAAGGTTTGATAGAGTGGATGTTCTCCTATATAGAAAGAATAGAACTGATACTTGGTCAGTTAATTTAAGAAAGAAAACTAAATTGGATCAAAGAGAAATCACACATATGTATACATATACTACCTGCCTACAAACATACATACATTAAATGTTTTATATTAAAACATGCAATTTAAGCATTTTATGGTTCATAAATCTTTTGATGTTCGTACCAAGGCATTTCTTTTTAGTATGGTTTTGCTGATGGGAGGTCTCTGAAGTCTTGCATGAATCACATACATAATGTATCTTCTGTGATTTCAAGTTCTGATTTCATTAAAATGGAATGAAAACCTAAAACACGTTCAAAGCAATCGAAGTGCAAAATCCTGGCACTTAATGATAGATTGGCTGATGGATTGCAGTTCCCCTTCCGTCTGCCACGTAGTAATTTGACAACATTTAAAAATTGTTCCTTGTGAGACATCAAATACGCACGGTGTAAATAAAAATACGTATCATTTAAGAAATAAGATCATAACTAACCCTAATGCATAACAACCAGGTCCAGAAATAGCGTCTTCCCAGTGCCTTGGGGGCCCCTTCCCAGTGCCTTGGGGGCCCCTTTGTTTACACCCCGGAGGCAACCAGTAGGCCGACTTTTATCATAATCATTCTCTCATTTTTCTTTACAGTTTTGTTGTCCCGTATATGTCATTAAATGATGTTTTTAGTTTTGTCTTTTATTTCTTTAAATAAATGGACTAGAGCTGTAAGCATTTTTCTGTGACTTGCTTCTTCCCCTGATGTGTTTAGCTGAGTCCCTTCTACCGTAGGATAGCTTTCACTTTCATGAAAAAACTTCCATTTGGGGCGCCTGGGTGGCTCAGTCATTAAGCGCCTGCCTTTGGCTCAGGTCATGATCCCAGAGACCCGGGATCCAGCCCTCCAGTGGGCTCCCTGTTCGGCGGGAAGCCTGCTTCTCCCTCTCTCACTCCCCCTGCTTGTGTTCCCTCTCTAGCTGTGTTTCTCTCTGTCAAATACATAAATAAAATATTTAAAACAAAAGAAAGAAAATATATTAAATGTAGATATTTTATAGATGTCTCTTATTTCCAGTATCTGAAGTTTTGTTAGTCTTCTGCTGCTGCCTATTGCTTGTGATGATTCTTCCTCATGGTGCTTTGTTTACTTATGTGTTTTGTGATTTTTGACAATGGATCTGATGCTGGTTTTCTCTGTAATTTTGGAGGGATTTTTTGCAGCCTCCTAAGATCAATTGTATTTTTCCTATTCCCGAGAGTGCACCCAACTAAAGAGGAGAACACTTCACATGAAATTCTACAGTCAGGTTTCGTTGTTGTTATTGTTTTGAATATGCAAATTTTTATGAATACAAATCCAAACTCATATGAATGTGGACTTTTGGTTATATGTTTTCAAGGAAGAATTTTTCCCCTTCGTAACATACCAGGATTTATTTCATTTCCACCCTTACTCTGTTTGAGTACCAGTTTTCATAGGGGATCTGATGACGGAATCCTCACCTTTAACATGCCTGGTCTGTATATCGTGTCCCCCACACCCTGTGTAGTTACCACAATGCAGATTCAAGTTCTCCAGAGGTCAGCAGAAACTGTCAGGGGCAAAGCTGGCATTGACCCTTGCATATGTCCAGGGATTCCTGGTTTCCATTCATTTCTGGGCATGGTATATGAATTACTTTGGTAGCAACTCATTGACCCATTTTTTAAGTGCCTCTGTATTTTTTTTTCTTTCTAAAGTAGATTTTTTTGGGATTTAAATCATGGGCCATTAAATTTATTCCTTTAATATGTCCAGTGATTTTTAGTGCTTTTAGAATTGTGCAACCATCGCCACTACCTAATTTGGGGACACATTCTTCACCCCAAAAAGGACCCTTTACCCATTAGTCATCATTCTATTCTTCTCTCACCTCCCGACCCTAGACAATCGCTAACTGACTTTCTGTCTCTATGGATTTGCTTCTGGACATTTCCTAGAAATGTAATTGTAAAACATGGTCTTTCGTGGCTGTCTGCTTTCACTGAGCTAATGTTTTCCAGGTTCTTCAATGTTGGAGCATGTATCAGTACTTCATTTCTTTCATTGTCAAATAATAATCCCTTATCATACTATTTTGTTTATCCATTCATCATTGATGGATGCTGAAATGTTTCTGCTTTTGGCTATTATGAATAATGCTGTTATAAATACTCATGAGCACATGTATGTTTTCCCATAAATTCTGTTTAACTTTTTGAAGCACTTTCAGACTGTTTTTTAAAATGTCCGCACCATTGTACTCTCTTACCGGGTCCCAATTCCACCACACCCTTGTCAACACTGGCTATGGTCTGTCTTTTTGATTCCAGACATCCTAGTGTGTATGAAGTGATTTGCATTTCCCTAATGACTACAAATATTGAGCATTGTTTCATGTGCTATTGACCATTTGTATATCTTCATTGGTGAAAAATTTACTGAGATTGTCCATTTTAAAATTATTTTGTTTGTTTGTTTGATTTTGAGAGAGAGAGAAGAGAAAGAGAATCCCAAGCAGAGCCTGATGTGGGGCTTGATTTCATGACCCTGAGATCGTGACCTGAGCCAAAATCAAGAGTAGGACACTTAACTGACTGAGCCGTGCAGGTGCACCAAAATTGTGTTGTCTTTTCATTATTAAGTTGTAACAATTCTTTATACATTTTAGATACAAGTCCCTTATCAGATATATGATTGCAAATATTTTGTACCATTCTATGGGCTATTTAATGGTTAATTTTATGTGTCAAGTTGCCAGTCAATGTGTCTCTGGGGGCATTTCTGGATGAGATTAGCAATTGAATTAGTGGATTCAGGAAAGTAGAATGCCCTCCCCAAAGTGAGCGGGCATCATTCCATCTGAATGATAAGAACCTAAATAAAACAAAAGAAGGAGGAAAGAGGAATTCTTTCTTCCTTCCTTCCTTCCTTCCTTCCTTCCTTCTTTCCTTTCCTTTCCTTCTTTCTTTCTTTCTTTCTTTCTTTCTTTCTTTCTTTCTTTCTTTCCTTTTCTTTCTTTCTTTTTCTTTCTTTCTTTCTTTCTTTCTTTCTTTCTTTCTTTCTTTCTTTCTTTCTTCCTTTCCTTTTCTTTCTCTTTCTTTCTTTCTTTCTTTCTTTCTTTCTTTCTTTCTTTCTTTCTTCCTTTCCTTTTCTTTCTTTCTTCCTTTCCTTTTCTTTCTTTCTTTCCTTTTCTTTCTTTCTTCCTTTCCTTTTCTTTCTCTTTCTTTCTTTCTTTCTTTCTTTCTTTCTTTCTTTCTTTCTTTCTTTCTTCCTTTCCCTTTCTTTCTTTCTTTCTTTCTTTCTTTCTTTCTTCCTTTCTTTTTCTTTCTTTCTTTCCTTTCCTCTTTCTTTCTTCCCTTTTCTTTCTTTCTTCCTTTCCTTTCCTTTTCTCTCTTTCTTTTTCTTTCTTCCTTTCCTTTCCTTTCCTCTTTCTTTCTTTCTTTTGCTTCACTTTTTGAGCTGGAACATCTCATCTCATCCTCTCACACCCTTGGACTCAGATTCACATCATCATTCCCCTAGTTCTCAGGTCTTCTGGTTCAGACTAAGTCATACCACCAGCTTTCCTGGGGCTCCAGCTTGCAAATGGAAGATCATGGGCCTTCTCAGTTTCCGTCTGGAGCTAGATAGATGATAGATACATAGATAGATAATAGATAGCTATAGATAGGTGATGGAGACACAGATGTGAACATGCATATATAGATAGATCTCCTATTTGTCCTGTGGGGCTTTTAGTCTGGAGATCCCTAATGCAGCTCTTTTTTCATTTCATTGATACTGGCTTTGAATCACCAAAGTTTTTGTCTTGAAGTTTAATTTATCTATTTTCCTGATTGCTTATATTTTTAGTGTCATATCTAAGAAATTGTTGCTTAACCCAAGATCATAAAGATTTACATTTTTCCCCCCCTATGGACTTTACAGTTTTAATTATTAATTTAAGTCTATGAACCATCCTGAGTTTACTTTTGTATGTGATGTGAGGTAGGGGTCTAATAGCATTCTTTTGCATGTGGATATCCACTGGTCCTAGCATGATTTTTGAAAAGGCTGTTTTCTCTCTTTGAACTGTCTTGGCATTTTGTTGAAAATCATTTGATTGTTAATGTTAGGGTTTATATTTGGAGTCTCAATTCTGTTCCATGTGTCTTTATATCTTTGCTCATGTTGCTACCACATGGTTTTTATTTTTGTAGCTTTTTAGGAAGTTTTGAAATCTTCCTTTTTTTTTTTTTAAAGATTTTATTTATTTATTTGACAGAGAGAAACACAGCTAGAGAGGGAACACAAGCAGGGGGAGTGAGAGAGGGAGAAGCAGGCCTCCCGTGGAGCAGGAAGCCTGATGTGGGACTCGATCCTGGGTCTCCGGGATCATGACCTGAGCCGAAGGCAGTCGCCCAACCAACTGAGCCACCCAGGCGCCCCCCTTTTTATTTTTAAATCTAGCATTTTAGTTATGTCAGTCAGGAGGACCTGTATGTTTCATCTTCATACTGCCATAAATCTAAATCAATCACTATTTCTTTATTCATTTATTTGTAGCAGAAGGCCTTTAGTGAGAACTTCAAATAATTTAACTTATCTTTCTTTTCACTTCTAGTAATCTATTTCAGGTGTATGATAAGACATTTAAAAATGCGGCAATCATGTAGTCTCCATCCATCCAGCTTACAAAATAACATAACTTAAGACCCTGTGCATACCTTTTCAATTACATTTCTCTAAATTCCCTCAATGATGATCACCATCCTGAATTTATATTTATCCTTCCTAAGAATGTGTTATAGTCTTATTTACCATCATTTCCAACCACCTGTTCTCTTGCCATCCTCTGCTATAGAGGCTGTAACACTAAATCCTCAACACCTAGCTTCTATTGACAATATGAAAGTCCATCAGTCATGACAAATGAAAATGGGTAAGTCTTTGGGTAAGATGACCTTTCCCAAATGAAAGTAAAGACTTGCTATAGACAATTCTTTTTGCTTTTCATAATTTTTCCCTTCCATTTTTCCAGCTTGGAACATAGGCATGATGCTGAGGAAACTAGCTTGTCACCATAAGGTGACAAGAATGAAGGGGAAAATTTCTATGCTTCTTCATGGCAGAAATGAAGATGGAAATGGCCTATGTATAGCATGGTTGGACCAAGTTAGGACTGCCCACCTCAGGCCCCTTGTTGCATGAGGCATTTGTAGCATTGTATTTCCTCATCCAAGATGTCATGGGTATTAAGGAGGGCACATACTGCATGGAGCACTGGGTGTGGTGCACAAACAATGAATCTTGGAACACTGAAAAAATAAAATAAAATATTAAAAATTTAAAAAAATTAAATTAAATTTTTTAAAAAAACTTTTTTTTAAACATCTGTTAGTTGAGTTCTCAAGTACTTGCAATCGGACAATTTCCTTTCCTAATTGATGCCATTTTATAATAAGTAGACAAATTGAGATGGAAATTAACATATCTGAAAACAGGTAGGGAAGAAAATCAGGCTTTGCTAAGAAATCTGGATTGCTCAGCAATCCTAAATGGCTGAGACCCAGAAATCTGCAGGCATGTTGTGTCAGACCTGGGCCTGTTTATTGGCAGATTTATTCCTTGCCTTTCTTGAGCCTGAGATGTACGTCTCCAGGTTATCTTTCCCCACCCTCTGGGTCAGCGACCGGCTGAGTTCAGCCAATGACATGTGTTGCCTGGACAGTGGAGGAAAAGAGGAAGGAAGAACTGTATTCCTTCTCCCCTTCTGTCATGAGTGGCATCTCTGCCACTGAAAGTCCGCACCAGATCTGGCCCCTATCCGACAGGCCAGCCGCTGTTGCAGCGTCTGCCTCCTGACTCCTGGCCCCTGGCTTTTTGTTCTTGCATCCTAAGAATCTTAGGGGTTTTCTGCTTTTGCTCATCTCAGGATGATGGCCTCGCCATCCCTTATTTGGCTTCTCAGCTCATCCATCATCTGTGTAACCTACACCTTGCATTAAAATCTCTCTGACACTTGGACTATTTAAGATGGCTTTTTGTTTCCCTGACTAAAAACCGGGGATATTTTTTGAAAAATTGAATTCTCAGTCCTAAGCTAAGGTTATTGCATGCCATGAAACTTGTAGCGGGAGATATGATTGGAACTTGAGAACTCAGGTCGGGGTCCCTGGGCCCCTCCCCAGCACCCAGGGTAATATTCTCCCCAGGAAGGGGTGTTCATTCCCGCTGTACAAGGCAGCTGGCATGCATCCCGAGGAAAGAGGGGAGCTTTACTTCTCCTCCTCGGGTCATTGACTTGAAAGCCCAGAGACAAAATAGTCTTTATTTTTCTTGCTCGGCAGGAAGTGATACAGATGTCAGTGTCTCTTCCAAATAGAGCTCCGTATTACCTTTTTCACTCTCCACTTGGGTACGTTGGGAGTAGATAAACATCTTTTGGATTTAGATTGCTGGTTCTTCTTAACCTGGCAGAGAAGAGTTTACCTTATGTAGGTGCGACAGAATTGCCTCCTGATGGGGAGGAGGCGAATGCTTGGGTTAGTGACATTTTGAAACTGAAAATATGGAAAAAACAGCGTGTGTGGCAATAAAACAGCCAGAAAGGGACAGTAGACATTTCTGGTTTTATTTTACATCTCTTTCTCACTCACTCACTCACTCGATCTCTCTCTCACCCTCCTTCCTGTCCCTCCTTTCTTCTTTTCCTTCTTTCTCTTCCCCCCCTGACAATAGCAACCTGATTCTCCTTGGGGAAATCGCCTCTCTCACACTCGGAGTTCCTATGACTCGATGATATTAACACTGACTCGCCTCCAGGGAGAAGCGTTGAACTGAGGTCTGGCCAATGAGAACACTGGTTCGCCTTGGCCAAATCAAAGCTTGTTGAGAGGCAAAGCTCAGTTTTTGAAAGGAAACCATTCATTATTGTTCATGCTGGACTCGGATTTGTGAGGACGTAAGCCTGGAGCTTTTAGCAACCGTCCTGCTGCCAGGCCTGCCTGACGATGGGGCCAAGGCACAGGGAAGCAAAGGTGAGAAACAGAAAAGAACCAACTCTTGATGGCATGGTTCACCTCTGGGCTTTGGCTGTGCCTAAGCCCAGAACTATCTTGTACACTTTTCAGTTGGGCCAACCAGTGAATTCCTTTCCCTGAGCCTATGTTGAGATGTTTTCTTTCCCTCTTTCTCTTTCCTTCTTCTTTCCCTCCATCTGCTGAAAGAACCCTAAATATTATTTAAAAAGTATGCTCGTGCATATCCTGGTGCTAAAGATGGCTTAAATCTGGTTAAAAGAGGACTTAAAGGCTATTTCTGTACACAAACAAAAGCCCTCTTTTTCTTTTCTTTTCTTTTTTTTTTTTAGATTTTCTTTTTAAGTGCCCTCTACAGCCAACATGGGAATTGCACTCACAACCCTAAGATCAAGAATTGCACACTCCAACCACTGAGCCAGCCAGGTGCCCAACCCTCTTATTATTACTGTGTGCAACACAGTGACTACAGCATTTGTTTTTAAAACTCTAAGGTCAGTGTGTTTTCTTAACTCCCATGATACAATGTTTTAGTTATGTTAAAGCTACCAATGGGGCGCCTGGGTGGCTCGGTGGGTTAAAGCCTCTGCCTTCAGCTCAGGTCATGATCTCAGGGTCCTGGGATCGAGGCCCACGTCTGGCTCTCTGCTCAGCAGGGAGCCTGCTTCCTCCTCTCTCTCTGCCTGCCTCTCTGCCTACTTGTGATCTCTCTCTGTCAAATAAATAAATAAAATCTTAAAAAAAAAAAAAGAAGCTACCAATGAAGCTATCCTAGGCCAGTACCTGTACTCTGTCTATTATGGCAACTTAGAAAGTATTTAAAAGACGTTTCTCTATCATTTGAACTCGCAAACGTTCATTAATACATACCCATGGTGGACACTACTCACAGTACTGGCTTTCTCCTTCCTAGCAGGCAAATATTTTCTTTATGAAATTCTATGATCTCACAGGAAAAATGATCTTTTAATATCATATTCCAGCTTTTAATCTTTAGGACTTGATTTGTATTTAGTCAGTGGGCTCATAATCGATAACTGCCGGTTTGTCCACGGGTCTAAATCTGGCTTCTTATGAGGAGCTCTCTTTTCACGTGATTCAATTTTAAAGGAGATGGCTGCTTTGTTACGTAAAGTTGACTGATAACCTGAAGATTTTCAAGAGGCTGACCGTGATTTCTTCAGTTTAAAAATAATAATGCTGTTTGAGTTTTCTTGTGGTCAATTCTCTACTTAGCTGAGAAAAGAAATCAATCAGAATTTTATAGCTGAAAAGGAATATAGAGCTATCTCAGCCCCGTGCTCTCACTTTTGGGTGAGGAAGCAATCGTCACAGAGACAGCAGAGCCCCTGGGCTATTTGTCCTTGTTTTCACTCTCTCATCTCCTCTCTCAAGCCTACTTCTGTGGGCACACACTGGCATTCAAGAGGCAATTTTAGAATTACACATTTCTTCCTCTTAATTTGCATATATTTTCTTTATTTTTATCGATGTTGATTTTCTTTCTTTACTATCGAACTTTCCAGAGTCATTGGACAGGGACCATATAGAATGTCAATTTTATCATTGCTGATGAATGACACGAATAAAGAGGATGATGCCACACATCTTTCTGGCAGAGGGGGAAAGGACAGTGAAACCCCAGTAACAGACTTCAACAGGGGAACAAGAGCCTTGGTGAGAAAGGTTCCCATCGCCTCCTCCCACCTTTTTCTTCATGTCTTTGACTCTGAAGAAGGAATGTGTTTAAATATGCTCAGTGAAGCTGTGTTTACCCAGACTTCTGTTCACTCAGACTTGGACTGAACAGGGGCCCAGCCAAAGCCCAGCATGCCTGAGGATCACGGAGTGTTTCTTCAGTATTTAGTGGTGCTGTGCATGTAGGATTTTAATACAAACCTTCTAAGTGAACTAACCAACAATGAAAGGAGACAAGACAGAATTTCACTAGTAGAAGTTCCCAGAGAATAAATCTGCCCATCGCTATTAATAGTTCTCAGAACTTTCTGGGATAAAGCAACAGTATTTTTGGCGACTGAAAGTATGATTTCATACAAGAGAACCACTTCTGAATTTTTTTAAAACTATTTTTTAACACATGAAATTACACACAATACAAAATACTTGTTTTACGAGTTGACATCTTTACAGTGATGGGTACAGTCACAGTAATGCGAGTGATATTAGTGCATTCACTTAGCGCAGGGTTAATTACTTTCATTGGGCTTAGCACAAAGCCAAGAATGAATCATTTGCCTAAATTGCTTTCTAGTCTTTGAATTAAAAAAAAAAAAGAAAAATGACTTCTACCTCCTGTATAATATGTAAGAATGATGCCAACGATTAAGTAGTCCGATATCTCTATAAATGGGAGGTTGGATTCCAATAGCTTTGACGTTGTGAATCTTAAAGTTTTGGTAATTCTGTCTATCAAATTGTCACGATCTCAGCTTTCAGGAAAATTACGTCATCTTTGGTCATAGGCTGCCAAAAAACAGAAACTATAGACTACACCATTTTTTTCCAAAGAATCCTGTATTTTAATGAATAGCTGAATAAATAGACATTAATTATGAAATTCACATTAAGATAGAAGAAAATCCAAACATTCTGATTGCTTTCTCTCTTAAATTTGAGAGCTACTACAAAACATACTATTGATGTTGGGTAAAAATAAGCTGAATCCCAGGAGCGTAACTGGGAAGTGCTGGCGGTTATATACAGTGACACGGAGGAGTCAAAATAAAGGTGTTCATATGTACATGTTTTTCCTTTTTTGCACGAAGAAACACTGTTTCATAAAATGGGAAAACACACAGTAGACCACATGCAACAAGAACCGATACAATGTGCACAGCAGTAGGATCAAATAAGACAAAAGAACTATGGGTTTAAAAAATAATTTGGGAGAGAAAAAAAAAAAAAGGAAAAATTGAAACCTGGAATGCTTTGTTCTTGAGGTTTCAGAATATAAATTTGTCTAACAAGCCTCTTGATAGTTTTCAAAAGTTCCCACTTGACCCCTTACGGTTTAAGTGTAGAGCTAAAAATAAACCATCATATTATACAAAACTTTGTATATTAGCATACAAAAGGTAACAATTTACTTTTTGTATAAAATATAACCTTTCGATAGTATATTTATTTCACATATGTATAAATATAACCCAAAGAATATGTTTTAAGTATTTCTACCAAAATATTCTTTACAAAAGTTTACAAAACAAGTTATTTATTCCTATTTACAGCTGAGCACAGAAAAGATTCTGGGCCAGTGACATAGCTATTGTGTAAAAGAAGAAGAGTGCTTCTAGACATTTTAAAGACTGAGAGAGAGCTTTGTAGAACTTTCAAAATATGATATTTTTTAGAGCAGATATTGAAAGACCTAGTAATTAAACAAGTCCACTTAAATTACATCTGATAATTGAATACGTGGGTGTATGACTGAAAAGGCTGAAGGTAACCTATGTTCTTCCGTAATGAGGAAAATGATAGTGATATTTTGCATCCATTCCAAATCAGCACATGCCCTCCCCGTTTTCTAACTGATCTTTGTGTGGGCACTGAGGTGACATGACTCACCAGAGACTCCTTCTTTGATACAGTGCTCAGCCCTGAGGGAGAGAACCAGGGTACAAGGGTCCATCGATCACATCAGGGAGCCAAGAATGAATACATTGCCACCGGAAAGACCACATTCTCTTTAGCTGTTCACCCAAATGTGCTCTAATTAGGACGCATCGTTTTCTTTCTCAATTAAGCCTTCCTCTAAACTCTGAAATAGGTTTGTACCCAACCATACCCACCATTTCTTGTCCTGATCTTCTGTTTCTTATCTCTAATCAAAACAAGATACCTTCTTATCTCCATTTTCCTACAAATCAGTCTGGTCAGAATAACCAGGGAAGAAAAGGCTCAATTTCACTCAGCATGGGAACTAGCCAGCGGGCATCATCACAATAAGCAACACCCCAGGTGATCTGTGGCTAGATAAATCTCCTTTGCAGCCTGTCCAATGGGATGTTTTCTTCTTGAAATAGCAAAATCTGTTGCAGACAGGTATGCACAATATTTCAGTGATTAGGACAAGTTGTGATTGTATCTAAGACTTGTAAATGGACTCAGGAATTGGTTGTGGAGGGCCAAATAAAGTTGGAGAGCTCTGCAATCTTGTCTCATCGCTACACACAGTATGTGGCTGAAGTATGGTGTATGTGGGAAAACTGACAGAGTGAGAGGTGAATCTGGGGACGAAACTCTATAAGCCATTGGATGTTCTCTAATTTCTCTGGCTTTCCTCTACTTGGGGCACTGTTTATTTAATTACTCCAAACAAATGTATAACATCTCAATCTACGTGGATGTTTAAGGAAAACCAAAGGAAAACATAAGAGTGGGAAGGTTAAACCACATTGATTACCTAGTAGAGCAAATGAAGGAATTTGTTGCTTGTTGCTGGGAACTAGTACCTCCGTATGATGTGGGGTTTAACAAGCGACAGACTCTACTTTTCCTTCAGGGAGGAAAGGAGCTCGGGATGCCTATTTTACACAACTGATTCCACATCAACATCACAGTTCTGTTTGGGCAAACTGGATACTGTGTCCTGGGGTTTAGATAGGGCAGAGTGATTCCAAGATTTTACTTTTGGGTTGGAGATTTAAAAGAAACATTTGAACTGAGCACTGCAGTTACTTTCTGTTTCCATGTGTAAGCCAACGTATCTTCACGTAGCCCCACTAAAAGTCCAGAGTTTGGCCTTAACGAAGTCCTTGTAAAATACTGCCTCTTAGTGAGTGGAGTTTATGAATTGTCTCCCTCTTCTCCTTTAGGAGTTGTTCCCCAAGATCTCATCAAGGTTGATGTCTTTCATCCAGTCATCGTTACCAGGCTCTGTCTTCAATAAGGAATCAATGAAATCGGCATCGCTGTTCAGGGCAGGGCCCATGTTATCCGTCTGTTGGTTGAGAAAGTCAAAAGCTAAGTCACTGCTGTGGTCAGCTCCTTGAAAAGCCCTGGCACTCTGGCTGGGTGAAGGGAAACCGCCTGGTGTCAGGGGTGGCGGCTGGCTTATGCCTGTCCTAGACTGACTCAACCCTGCTCCTGACTGGTTCAAATTAGGCAGAATTTGTGTGCTGAGCTGATTGGGTCTGAGGTTCAGACTTCTCAGTGGACCCATGGTTTGTCCATTTAATGGCTGGCTCATTTGGTTCATGGGTCTCATGGGCACCGCTGGCGTTAACTGGTTAGGCGGAGCCACTGGCCTCTGGGAGAACGGCTGGCTGCCTACTGCTTGCTGCAGGGACTGGTTTGGAGTAAAGGCTGCAGGTGCACCTGCGGGGAAGCGGACCGCTGTGGACTTCAGGGCTTCCTGTTGTTTGGTTGTCGCTTCTTGAGAGGCCCAGTTTGGTGGCGTCGTACTGGATGCGATCATCACGTTCGACGTTCTCTGTGCGGGCATGCTGGCCATGCTGTGGGTTAGATTTGGTCTTAACTGCTGCGCATTGCTGACAGGTCCAGCTCCAAAAGTGGCCACGTTGTTATTATTACTTGCCCCTACGGTAGGTGGCCGTGGCATCAGAGGGTTGTTTTGATTTGCTATCAGTTGGTTTGGGTTTCTCTGCTGGCTCATCTGAGTCACCCCCGAAGGGACGCTGTATGTGCCAGGTTGACTGCAAGGCAGATTTCCATACATCCCCATGTTCTGAACCCCTGTGGGCAATGATGGCATTCTCGTGCCATGGGAAGTAGACATGAGGCTGGAATTCGACGTCAAAATGGCGTGTGTTGAAACCGGGTTTGCCAAAGCCTGGTTAGAGTTTAAACTCACGGTTGATGAGCCACCTGAAAAAAAGAAGATAATTATATTAGTTTAGAACCACAGATTATCTCCTTTTTTTAAATAGCAATTTGCAATAACTTATCCACTCTGAAACTGTTTTCAGGTGTAAGAATAAATAAAGAGAAATGATCACCATAGCATCTTATATAAAAGGAGGGAACTATCACCTAGGTCAATGCTCGGTCAAGGGTTTATATATTATAGAGAAAAAGTCTATAAGAAGATGGCTCTAGTTTTTAAGTTTTATTTTATTCCTCTTCTGGAGTCACTGAGGGGAGGTGATAGTCAACCTTTCTTTCATTTTGAATTAGCTTTACTCTGTTCCAAGACCAAAGACTAGAACTTCAATTAACCAGTTGCTGTGAAATCCAGCCTGCTCGTTACCTCAGGGTCCAAATAAGAAAGTGTGGATGAATCCTATACATGGCTGTTGGATTGATATCCCACGCCTCTGGCCTTGAACACCATGTCAGTTATTCATTTGCATCATCATCCTCATGCAAAGAGCTTCTGTGAGTGGTCCCCACGTGTCCAAAGGGAAAATCCCCACCTCCTTAAACACCTGGAATTCAGGGTGTCCATGGTCCAGTGATGATTTCTACATGGAAAGCCCTCTCCTCCAGGAGGTAGAGTTACTATGGCATTGCTATCCACACACCATAAGCCACCTTTGCTCATGCTAGTTCCCTTTCATATGATGCCCTTCTTAACTCCCTGAACCCTACTTTTCCTTCAAAACTCAGGCCAAAGTCTAAGCACCTTCATTGAGCTTTGCCTGACACTCCAGCCTTCTCTTTCCAGTAGGATTTCCTCTTTGAAGTTTTCATTTAGTGCTTAGCTTTTGTATAGGGAAATCCACAGGATCTCAAAGGGGAACCATCGATCGTAGCCTGCCCCACAGGGAGGCGTCACATATCAGATAGTGGTTAGTCAGCATGTTCAAATCTTCCTGACTTGGGGAAATCAAAGTCATCATGGAAAGACATCTTGAGAAAGCAAAAATGGAATGTCAGAAAGATAAAAATAAGTTCCTGGTAGATGATAACTTCCATGAGGGAAAACATTTTTGCCTGTTTAGTTCACTGTTCTATTCTCTAAGTCTAGTGGATAGTGTAAAGTAGGCATTTGCTTTATATTGAATGAATGAGTAAGTGAGAGATTGAAGCAAATATGTAACTTGGAGAAAGATATTCTTTTAAAGTATTCTCCCTACACAGATGCAGGGAGGCCCAGAGAATCAGGAATACTAAGAAACAAGAATGGGACACACAGAGAAACACCAGAACAGCACTGTAGGAGAAGAACATGACTGTAGTGGTAGCTCTAGGGAACCCTGGGACTGTTTGGGGATAGATAGCATGGCACACAGTCTGATGAGCGGAAGTCCTTACTATGTGTTTTAAAATGTCTCCCACTAGACTATGGACCCCTCAAAGCACAGTCTCTTGTATCTCCTGATGTATCCAGACTGCACACAAAGCCCTGCGCTGGGAGGGCAGGAAGAGTTTGATAAAGAGGGATCAGAGTCAGATAGGAGATGCTGGGATAGTGAAGAGCTGACAGACAGCTGAGGAGGGTAAGCAACAACATCTTGATTCCTGAGGGTTTCATGAGAAGGAAATGGGCACTATGAAAGTGCTATGAGAAAAAATTTAGAGGTTTTATTATTTTTTATGATTTTTTTTTGAAGATTTTATTTATTTGACAGAGAGAAACACAGCCAGGGAGGGAACACAAGCAGGGGGAGTGAGAGAGGGAGAAGCAGGCTTCCCGCCGAGCAGGGAGCCCGATGAGGGACTCGATCCCGGGTCTCTGGGATCATGACCTGAGCCGAAGGCAGTCGCCCAACCAACTGAGCCACCCAGGCGCCCCCTTTTTTTATGATTTTTTTAAATAATTATTCATGGGAAGGGTGCAGAGGGAGGAGCAGACTTCCCACAGAGCAGGGAGCCCGACGAGGGACTCGATCCCAGGACCCTGGGATCATGACCTGAGCTGAAGGCAGACGCTAACCAAATGAGCCAATCAGGTGCCCCGAATTTAGATGTTTTAAAAATCATTCCCCCTAGATGCCTTCTATTTTGACAATATGCCCTGAGAAGGTTTAAGAGGAGTGCAATAGTTTTAAACAACCACAACAAAATTTCCATAAAGGTCATAAAATAGTAATCACAATTAGTATTTAGAAGTTCCTACTGTGTGGTAAAATTGTTCCACATGTTTTCTTTCCTTTTCTTTTTTAAGATTTTATTTATTTATTTTAGAGAGACAAAAGTGAGAGAGAGCATGAGAGGGAAGAGGGTCAGAGGGAGACGCAGACTCCCCGCTGAACAGGGAGCCCGATGTGGGGCTCCATCCCGAGACTCTGGATCATGACCTGAGCAGAAGGCAGTCGCTTAACCAACTGAGCCACCCAGGCGCCCCTCTGTTTGCTTTTCATACATCATTTCTAATATTACCACCTCAGCAAGGTGATTACAACTGCAGTGAGATTAAAGTAAAAAATGATAAAAGAGTTTGCGTTGTGTTTGTTGCTTATTTCATTCTCAGAAGATGTGGAAAGTACAGAGCTCTAGAGTACTGATTCTTATCCATTTGGGGGTTGGCAATTGGATGCAAAGGATTCCTCCCTTAGGAAAAGGCCAGGTGCCCTGAGAAAGGGGCTCGTAGGTGCCTACCAAGCACCCCCTGTCTCCCTTAGAAATGGACCCTTGATTTTGCAGCAACGTCCCCAGCTGAAAAACCACATTTCTCAAGTTTCCTCGGTGATGGAGGGTACAGATGCGTAAATTCTGGTTAGAAGTAGAAGTTATTAGGTAAGAGTCCAAGAAACCTAGTTTTTTTTTTTTAAAGATTTTTCTTTCTTTACTAGAGAGAGAGCACAGCGCGGGGGAGGGCAGCAGAGGGAGAGGGAGACTGCTGAGCTGAGCAGGGAGCCCGACGTGGGACTCGATCCCAGGACCCTGAGATCACGACCTGAGCCAAAGGCAGAGAGACCCTTAACCAACCGAGTCACCCAGGTGCCTCTCAAGAATCCTTTTTAAAAGGCTAATCTGACTCATTTGGGGGAGCATTTTACCTCTTCCTTTCTTTCCTCCTTCTACTGGAATAGGATGTGAAGGATGGCGGCGTGGTGGCCACAAGGCAGCCCTTAGGGCGGGAGCCCCATGTGAAAGAAGATGGGGCAGAAGGATGAAAGATGCCTGGACCCTGACAGCCTGGCACAGCCACCTAGTCAGCCTGAGACTGCTATCCTGGAGGGTTTTCATATGGATGGGAAAGAATAGCTCAAACATCCACGTTGAATTTTGTATAATATTTCCAAGGGCTCTGAGCTTCCCCTGAACCCACTGAGAGGCCACGGTATAAGAAGCCATGTTCCAGAGGAACCTCCGTCTTGTTTTTCAGCCACGTTGAGGACGAGTGGAGACCAGTGGATTGGGCTTCGTGCAAATTCCAAGAGGGAGGAATGTGTGCTTACCTTACATGATCTGGGTCAGGGTACCCTGCTGGGAGGAGAATGGTCGAACCTTGGAGTTAGAAAATACTTAAGCTCTCTTGCACTCTCAGAAGTAATTCAGAGGGCAGTGAAATATGTCAATAGAGGACAAGAATCAGCAAGAAATGATGAAAGGAATAAAAACCACTCAAGTCCCATCTTGCTCTGAAAGTTAAATGGGAACTAGTGCAGGATTCTAAGAAAGATGTTCCATTTCCATAAGAGGCGGGACAGAAGATGTTACAAACAAGAGTTTTTCTCTTCTGTAGTCATAATTTTTACTGATTCTTTAAAAAGATTTTATTTATTTATTCGAGAGAGAGAGTGCACAAGCTGGGGCGAGGAACAGAGGGAGGGAGAGGCAGAGGCAGAAGGAGAAGCAGGCTCCCCACTGAGCAGGAAGCTCAACGTGGGGCTCGATCCCAGGACTCTAGGATCATGACCTGAGCCAAAGGCAGATGCTTAACCAACGAAGCCACCCAGGCGCCCCTGATTTTTACTAATTTTTAAGAACACTCACCAGAATACTGAGCAGGAGTTGGCTGCATGCTGCCCGTGTTTCTTCTTTGGTCTTTGTAATCTGGGGGTGGCCTTGTCAAATGTCTATTCATCTGATCCTGCGGGGCAATCTTCTCCTTGAAAACACAAGTGCACACATGTTAAGTTGCATGTTTACTTTACCGCTTGTAAACATTTACAGACTGTCATTCAAAAAAGCAAGACTGTAAGAACAATTTTGCAGCTGTAGCTGAGAATCATATACTCTATTTACTAGTGTTACCTCAGAGACTGGTCTTTTCAATTTCAGTAAATTTCCTGCATGGAAGTAAAATTCTACCTCTCCTTAACACTCAGTGTGTGTTTTGGGTTTAGCAGCTAATCTCATTTTCTTTATTTTGCCATTAGTTTTCAGTGAGAGCTAAATTCCTATGATTTTTGAGATGGCATTTCTAGTTTTATTTTGTAGCACACCTGATATGCTTTGGTACCTATTATTTAATTCTGGTCCCATGGAGTGTGGAAGGCTTAGGAGTAGCGTTGTCAGAAAAAATAGAGGACATTTGGAAATTCTATATTTTTATTTGTTAAATCTCACAACCCCAGATAGGAGGAGATCCCCGGAGATAGCCTATGAGGTACTAGTAGGGGTACTATACACATATTACCCCATTCTTCCCCTTCTAAAATAACCCTTGAAATAGGTGTGATTATTCCCACTTAACTGGTGAAAAAATGGAAGCTTCCTTAGGCCATGTAACTTGCCACAGATCAGAGTGGTAGAACAGATATCGAATCCTGAGTCAAAGATTCTGACCCTTGCCTTGCCACACAATACAGTACTTGCTTCTCTGTTTCTCTGTGCCCTATTCTCAAAGCACAAAAGCCTCCCAGGCCCCCTTCTTCTTCCTTCCGAGTCAGCCATCTTTAGATCGCTAGAGGAGGTGAGTCTGGGAGCTAAGAGCGGAAACAGGCACGTTGTTCTTTTATATCGTCAATACCTTTAGTCAAAGACCACGAGGAACACACCTGCTGGGTTTACTACTCATTCGCTGCAGCAAGGGAGAAGGCACATCCTGGGGCACCGTGGGGTATCCCCGTACTAGAGCTAAGGAAGAACTCAGCCTTGGATTTGGGCACTGACTGGATGATTTAGGGAGGGCCTAAGGAAGCAGTGATTTGTTCTAGGTTGTAAGCTGTCAAACTGAGGTGGTTTCTATCACTGAGTAAAGAAGGAGCCACTGCTCACTCAGCAAAAGGGGGATTTTGTGGTTACAGAGTGACCTTGTTTCTGTATTTAGATAAAATTATGAAGTGGCCTTCTTGTGTCTCATTTTATCATGGTCTCTGAGTAACCCCATCTGAGGTTGGCACCCTATCAGATTGTTCACGTATGACAAAAACCAGAACGGCTGGCTGCGACCGTCACATCAATCTGACATCAGGGACTGCTTTTTTCTTTCTCGACATGGACCAGGAAGTTTTTAGAATTGCTTTACTGCAACACTGTAGGCACCCCAAAGCAACTTCCATTTTAAAAGATAAACATAACTGGCATAGGTAGACAGAGAACAATATAGTTGTAGGAAAGTCAATAAACAGAAAAAAAGACCATGCAAAGATAGATGGATGAATTAGATTGGGGCCAAATGTGCACAGGCCAACTTAGATCCCACTTGAACCATGTATTTCTGTTTCCCATCAAATTCCACACTTTCTAAGTAGAACACACCACTATAAAGGGGGGAAAAAACGGCCTTAAAACAACAGCAAACCAAGTTCAAATTCTTGTTTCTAAGAAAAAACTTGAAACACTCACAAGGGTTTTGGGGCATCGCATAATTCGTAAAAAACGCAGTTTTGATGAGCTAAGTGTAAATGAATCAGAAACATATGGATTACATTTCTTTTAAATACGGGTTTACAAATTGAGGGAAAAAGTGGTTGGTGAAAGTCTTTACGGTTTTGCCCAAACCCTAAATGTTTAAGAAACAGCTTGAGATGTTCCATGAACCCAAATGTGGGGATGCCCAACTCTGCCTGTTGTAGACTATTGTGCAAGCTGACAAGTTTCGATCTTTGTTGCCAAGCATGGGACTTTCTGAATTCTTCTCTTTTTCAAAAGCATTTATCATTTTTTCTTATGTAGTTAGGTGTTTCTGCTGTTTATATTTAAGAAAGCAGGATTTGAGCATGAGAGCACGTGTGTGTGTGTGTGTGTGTGAGAGAGAGAGAGAGACAGACAGAGGGTCAGGCTCTTGGTTCCCCATTAAAGACTAGATCTCAAATCTGAACTTATTTTTATGTATATTCAATCTACTTACTGACTTTTTATTTCCCTGAGGGCTAAATTATGTTGTTTCAGGGGTTAATAACACATCTCTGGAAACCTGAGTTTCACAATGAGTTAAATTTCATGGCCTGGCAAGAGGATGACAGTGCCAGCCTTCCTATGTGGAAACTCACAGGCCGCCCCTGAGACTAGTTCCGCGCAATGTGAAACTGAACTTCTCAACTAACGCCTCATGATCTCGAAACCAGGAATTCAACCCAATCACCTGGACCTGAAAACCTACCGTAGAAATATTCTCTGTTGTGCCTCTCTGTCCTGCTTCAGTTCTGCCATCTCAAAATGTGACATGTAGATCATTCGAGGACCTCCCCCATAACTCTGATTGGAAGGACTAATCCTTTACCTCTGGAAAAGCCTGGCGTGGCACCAGGCCCACAGAAGGTGCACAGAATGTGTTGGTTTATCATGAGGCCCACAGGATTACGTACAACTCATCTTTCCTCTTTGGGCTTCATTGGTGGGAGAATAACAGGGAGTAAGGATAATGCACTCTCACGAAAAAAATGTCTCAATTTAGGCGCCTTCCTGGCTTTGCCAACTGACTGGAAATGACGACAAAGCATATGCTAATGTAAAGCCATATCAAAGCCGGTTTCTTCCTGGATATGTTAACAAGCACAGACACCCTCAATGGTATCCCAACAAAGAGAACCATGAAAGGGTCTATAAAAATAACAAAAACAGCAGTCCCATTTCTCATTCACTGCCCCTTGCACCTGTCCCACTGGTGACTCAACTGGGGGCCCCGTGAGAGCTCAGCAGGCATGTTTCCTTGCCTTTGAATCAGAGCTGAAAATCCAGAAATTCAACCTCTGCATCTTATAATCCAACACATTAGAACTACTGATGGGAATGGTGACAGTCAATCTTAGATTGTGTGTTTTTCTCTTCTGCTGCCCTTGTTTCTAAGCTATTTAGTTGACCAAGATAGATAAACAAACAAACAAACAAACAAAAAAAGAAAAAAAGGAAGGGAGGGAGTTGTTGGGACTGCTGGAGTTTCCAAAATTACAGAAGACTTACAGAAATTGGTTCTGTGGACTCGTGAAGCAGTCGCGGCATCTTAGGACAGTACTCAAGGTCACCTGTAAGTTTATCGCTCACTATTCCTTATTTGTCCCTCACTATTTCTTCTCACCTACTCTAGACCCCAAAGTTATTCCATTTTTCATTCCTTAAAATTAATGATTATGTTACTATTTACACTTTTCACTGTGAATTAAATATTTCAGAATTTAATCTCAAACGCATCAACAGATTGACACCTGAGCCGGACCTCCTGTTGTCTGGCCCCTCCTTACCTACTCTATCCATCAGAATCCTAAGGTCTTCAAGGTCAAAGTCAAAGTCAAATTGTACCTCTTCAGGGAGACTTTCCTTAATCTCTCCAGGCTGGATGTTATCTTTCCTCCACACCTTCTCCCTTACTCTGTTCATACTTTATTTTAATGCAAATCTAACTTTATTGCTTCCTTGTTTCAAAGCCTTCAAGTCCTGCCTATTGCTTTCTGACTACATAAATTTATTGAGCTCTACTCTCCTGCCGGCCTCTTATCTCTGGCCTCCTTGCCTATTATTTTCCTTATCCTCTATTTCCATCTACTACATCACTTGTAGTATAGGTTATTATCTCGGAGTCTCTGAATATGCTGGTTCTTCTGGCCTAAAAGCTCCCCTCCTCTTTCCACCATCACCGACTTCACCTTCAGATCTTCAGTAGATAAGACTTCCTCTCTGGAACCATTTCTAGCACTTGTCACATCACGGCATTTAATCACCTGCCTTTTGCCTGTTTATTTCACATCCCAGTGGGCTCTAAGCTTCTTAAAGACAAAGGCAGGGTCTCTCTTATTTATGGCCATTTAGAGCCATTACTATTTAATGAATGAAGGATAGCACTTATCACACCCCAGATTTCTGACTTTTACTACAAAGTTCCTTGAGTATAAACATTTTTAAAATTTTGTTTGTCACTTCTCTGTGTACCTTGACTCTATCAACGTGGAGATGGCTAATTCTGCCTCATTTTTTTCTTTCATTTGGCCCAACCGTCTGAAGGGAGGGAATGAAACTTGGAGATGGGGCTTGGCATTCGGAGGCTGGAGGGGTCTGAACCCATGCCCCAGTATGTGTGTGAGGACCCGGAAGGGAGAGCACATAAGAGGGCTAATGCTCAGGTCCTGCTGGGGAAATGACCACCCTGCCTTTCCTTAAGGCCACTTAACTATGGTGAAAGTTGGAAATAGATCCTCAGTTTTCTTTAAAAACATTCCCTCTTGTGAGATGCTTTATTTTGGAAGCCAAATCTTAAATTTTGAAACTCCATGCTGGCTTTTACAACTGATTTGGAAACTCATTTATCTCTAACATCAGTTTGGAATCAAGCTGATTAGAGTTCTGTCCACGATTTCTGCCCCTCGGCACTGCAGCATGGAAATGAGCCCTTTTGCCTGACCCCAACACCCATGCTGGTGGCTCTTAGCATTCCTGGGCCGGGCAGGACTACTTAGGTGCGGTACCATGCATTCCAACCGCCCAGCAGCTGGTAAATCCAGTGGTTTTTTTGTTTTTGTTTTTGTTTTTCCCGCAGCACTCTGACTTACGTATAGAATTAGCTTTTCTTATAGCCAGGGCATTCCTGTTGCTCCTACCTAAGCAGGCACAGAGAAAAGGGCAGTGGCCAGAAAGGGGAAATAACGAATTCCCGTCTGTTAGGTGGATAGGTGTGTGCGGTAGACATTAGGAGAGGGTTTTACCGCATCAGCCAGCATCTGCTGCTGGAGGAGGAGCTGCTGTTTCCGCTCCAGGATCGGCCTCTGCAGAGTCTGTTTCTTTCCCATCAATTGCTGATTCAACAGTGATGGCTGGGAGTTCATGTAACCACTTCCGGTGTTTGGATTTGAGCAGGGGTTGGGACTTGGACTGGGGCCTGTGTTCTGGCCGACCACAGAGTGTTGATCCTAAAGAAGAGAAGGGGGAGGCAGGGGGAAGAGACTGTGAATTAAAAGAAGAAAAATGTAGCACAGAGATCATAAGCTTAGATTCCGAACATTTTTCATCTTGTTAGGATCAAACATGGTTAAATGGGTTGGAGATCAGAGAAGTGACTTTTAAATGTAGGAAAATAAATGCATATTATGACCACCAAAGCCACTGTGTTAATGCCAGTAGGCCACTGAAAAAGTTCCGTATGACTCTAATGGTGTAAGCTCCACATTCCGGAAGGCATTTATGGAACCTCAAAGAAAACGACCATAAAAACATAAGGCAAACCTCTCAACTGCTCAGGAACAAACACATCATAAAGTAACAGGTTCTTCCTTTTCCTTAAAGCTAGCACATATCATTTGCTGATCCTGCAACAAAAATTATGTTTTAATGCATATGTTCAAAAGTTGAATAACCATTTTGGTCAGAAGGGGCCCAGCTTTCTGTGATAAGATGGGAAGACCTATGAGTTTCTGTTTCACAAACACTCTGAAACCCAGAAGGGACTTTACTGTTCGGAGACTTGTCAGTTTTGCTCCCTGGTCAGGAAGTCAGGAATTTCAGTGTATCAGTCAGTAAAAGAACACCCAACCGACAATGAGAAAGTATTGATTAAAAACACATTGTATGGTAGTGATATTGGGTATTGGTGAGTTGCCATTCTAACTCAAGGTCTCTACTAATCTTAAGGCATTTTTCTTAAGTAATCTTTCTGACCCTACGGGGCAGAAAGCTAAACCTAGCCAAATGTTTTCATGAATTCCCAGGGCCATGTTCAGGCTTGGACACTGTTGGGGTTACAAGGACTATCCCCACCTTGAAGAATGTATGTAATTAAGGAAGAAATGATATGCTTACATGTAAAAATACAAGAAAATACAGAATCAAGTCTTAGATATTATACAATTCCTAAGTCAAAGGTCCTCACATTTTGATGATGTTCACTGGGGAAAAGGGTGCTCTGACCTTGCTCCAGAAATTCTGAGGCGAGAGACTGGGTTCCTGGTCAGGAAATTCTAATACTCATTGGTCAAGGGTACGCTCTTTGAGAAACATCGGATTATGGGAGCAACTTTCATTTCCCATCTGGACTGTGTGGTGACGTTACAAGAGATTAAAAAGAGAAAGCAACTCTCAGGTTGCCTGACGAAGCAGCCGTATATACTGAATTTGTGGAAAGTCTCTTCCCTTTTATCTCCTTCTTCTTCTTTAGTTATCTACTATGCAAAAAAAAAAAAAAAAATCCACAGCCTGGAGAAATAGGAAATGTGGCCTTGCTTCAGTAATTCTTGGGGCTCACCAACTACCTCAAAAGCAAAAGGATACAAAATAATCCTAAAAGTGACCAGACATTGAGCCTTATTACAGGTCAGGCACTGTCCTCTACATGTTCTGTGACTGACCACGTTTAATCCTCCCAACGAAACAATGAGTAAGAGCTAAAATTATCATCCCAATTTTGCAGATGAGAAACACAAGCTCAGAGATCACACAAGTCGTCGAGGAAGATTTGAAGCCAGGTCTGTCTGACTTCAGAATTCTTTCTCCATCACTGTCCCTGTTGTCTCTCAGCTCCGGTGATACGTGTTGAGGAAAAAGGTGCTTCTGCTCCATGTAGACCCACCTGCCCCTGGAGGAAGAGTTGGCTGAGCACCTCTGCACAGGGCGTGCCCTCCATCAGGTACGTGGAAGGCAGTAAGGTGGTGAGAAGGGCAGGCTGCGGAGGTCTGGGAGGGGGCGGTCCTCCTCACCAGTCAACTAAAAATAATGGGAGCCATCTCTGAGGCAGGCATACCCTCCTGCAGCTTTAGATGACCATCCCCTGACACCTCTGCACTCAATGCCCAGTCAGTTCTCTCAACATTAAATCCAACTTGGTTCTTGGGGGAGGAAAGGTTCACCCCACGTGTCCTACAAGCCACTACGGATGTGCACCTGGAGACAAGCATGTGCGGGTCATTGACACGATGGCAGTGGGCGACCTGTGCGTTGAGTGCTCCTGAAGGGCAGGTAGAGAAGGAAGTACCTGGAGAACTGAGTGTTGAATCTTTGGTCCACCCACACAAATGAGGGGGAGGCAGAGCCTGTGACAGGGAGAAATGGGAAGGGGGGGGTCAGACAAGAGTGGTGATGACTGGAAGTGATGCTAGAGGAAATCAGGTGAGAGAGAAGATAGAGGAGGCGGTGGTTGGCCCTTCACTCTCGACCTGCAACCAGAACAGAAACCATCTGCTCCTTCCTGTGAAATAATAATTTGAAATTTAGTCTAAGACTGTGTACGAGAAGAACATTTTCTGTTTTAAGAAACTAGTTGACAAACATACTCAGAAAACTTAAATGCGTTTTTCTTCTCAGCCTTCTTGGCCTGGTCACACAGAGCACAAGGATCACGAGCTCTGCCGATAAGCCTGCTGGGATTCAGACGTTCCAGCACTTACTGGCTCAGTGATCTGGGAGACGTTAATTTACTTCCGTAAGCCTCAATGTCCTTATCTGTAAAATGGGCACAACCGCAGTACTGACTTCATGGGATCACTGTGAGGATGAGAGGACATGATGAAATGCCAATGACACTAGGCACAGAGTTAGCACTTACTAAGTGACGGAGGCTCATAATTGTTAGCGTTATTTGCACACACACTGGACCAGGAGACTGTTTTCCTTGTTGACTGTGAAGCAAAGGAGACACAAAGGTCTTGTGTTGACTATCAGAAACACAGAGTCTCTGCAGAGAGGAGCTCCTGATGGACTTGGGCAATGACTTTTGTCCTCCTACCTGGAGACGTCCGAAGAGGAGCTGAGAGCCATTCTGTGATGGGAGCTCTTTTGGATGGGTGCTTCCTTCATCTGGGTTAGGGGTTTGGCTCAGGGCCCAGATACGTTGCTTTTTTTGTTGGTGTTGTTTTTTTCTGTGCTGGTTTTTATTTCTTAACATCCAGTTATTTATTAATAGAGTAGCCATTATACACTTACTAAGTACTGAACCTTAATTTCTTCATTTGTAAAACAGCAGTGATTATATTCATGACATAAACTTAAACCAGATGAAATTTAGAAGAGTTCTAGGTACTCTGTAGGTACTCGGTTACATTTTAGCAGGTAATATTTTTTTTCTTTCTTCCTTTATTATTTTGTACATGATGGAGATGTTTTAGAAACAATTATGTCTGTATGCTTATGCTGTAAGCGTATTTGGGTTGCAGATAAGGTGCATTTAGCTCCCATTGTATTTTATTTTTGTTTTTTCTTTTCTTAATTTTGCAACTTTAATGCAACATGGATACGAAAAACACGAAAACACAACAAAAGCACACAACGAAAGCAGGAAGGACAAAGACAGCTTCTCCTTGCACGCCATCTTGGATGGGCAGGTAGAAGGTGCCCCGCGTGCTGTGTTAAGAAGTCTGGGGACGCACTCTGGCTTGGTGAGTGACCACTGCAGTTCATCAGCGCTGTTGGTTCCCGCAGAAGCTGGCACTTGTTCTGGAGGCGTTTCTGGTCGGGACAGTGCAGCTGGTGCTGGGCCCATCTGGAAGGCAGTGCCATCTGAGCCACGGCTGACGCCAGCTCTGCCAGCGGTTAGGTTGGCACGGTTGCCATTTAGAATCTGCTGATGGTATCTGGCCCAGAAACCAAGGGAATCCTGGCCCAGCGACTGTTAAAATCTCCATCCTTCTACCGCGACGGAAGCTCCACCTGTATGTCATCCCAGCCCCACCGTCCAATCAGAGCTCTTCCCTGATGTCTGTCTGGGCCCGCATCTGGGCCCTGGCACATTCTCAGCCATAACCACACCCACTGTCTTGAACGCATCATCCACAGCCTCCAAGAAACGAGCCTTCCCTTCCTGGGGTCTCAGTTCTGATCTGGGTGATGGGTTTCAGCTTTCTCATCTTGCTGGTCTCGTGGAGGGCTCAGACACCCCTGAGGAATTCATACTTGGGTGGGCTGCTACCGAGAATCTTCTTGCATTCCGGGGTCCTCAGTGCGAGAGAGGATGATAAATGCTTGCATCCATCCAGGCAGACCTGTTACACCAGTGGCTCCCAGTGGCCCCTCCCTCTCCCCAGAACCACAGCTCAGTTCCCGTGGGGCGGGGGCGGGGGGCTATCCTGGCCCTCCAGCCCATGCCTCACACCCATGCTCACTCCCAGGGTTTCTGCCTCCACGATTGAGGCCCTGAAAGCCTTAGGCTGCTCGTCCTAACCAGAAACCTTATGGAGGAGCAAGTGGGACTTGTGTAGGATGTCTGTTCATAGGAAGGCCACACGTTTTTGTGCCCCTTTTCACAGCAAGCCCAGATTCCTGTTGGGTGTGTTATAAACAGAGGAACCATTTCTTCAGGCTCCTTGCTCTGAGCACACCCATGTTCCCATTATATTTTAAACCCAAGATAGGCCATCACATACCTTATGTACGTCCTCACTCAAAGTTACGACACGAAAAAACAATGGCTAACGATTTCCATCTGGTGTATACACCTACCGGTGCTTTAAGATTAAAATCCAGATCCCCTGTCCATCCATCCATCCACTCATGAATTGTGATATTTTTACTGAATATCTACAATATGCTAGGCAGTTTTCTATTTTCTAGAGATTAAAAAATTATTCAGAAAGGGGAAAAGTGAAGAGAAAAAGATGGACAGAGTGCTAAGTGGTGAACTTCAAAATAATTTCCAGGAAAATCTGGAAAACTAGCCTCCTCTAAGATTTAGAAGAGATCTGCAGACCAAGAAAATGCAATTATGTCTTTTTCTCTCTCGAATCAAACAGATGGACTGTGCTGAATTTAGTTTCATTCCTTCACAATGCCAAAGGATATAAAAATAAGAGATAAGCTCTCTTTTGGAATTTTGTACAAGATTTCTAAGCCTTGTGGCCTCTGGCCCATGGGTCTTACCACGGACTCTACCATACACAGTCTTTCACTGAACGACTGAAGTAATACTTGGCGGCTGCTACATTTTTTTGCCCTTATGTTAGCTATGAAACACGAAACACCTCCTTACACAGGCTTGCTGTCATCGCCAAGATGTTGTGCAAACTTTAGTATATAAAATATTTTGAAAGAAAAATATGTTCTGCTATGTTGACTTTGCTTTCCATATTCAGCCTCATCTTTGCCTTCCGTTCAGCCCACGTAGAACGTGGCCCTAATAGAAATAAATCTGGTTCTATTTCAACAGTCATGGTCTCCTTAAAGCCGGTGGAGACATGGCAAAAACGGTCCATCCCTAGCCTATAGATGAGTGTGTGTGTGTGAGAGAGAGAGAGAGAGAGATTTCGCATGATGTAGTCTTTTATGATAGAAAATCCAGTTTTCTAGAG
This sequence comes from Spilogale gracilis, assembly GCA_004023965.1. Taxonomy (NCBI): domain Eukaryota; kingdom Metazoa; phylum Chordata; class Mammalia; order Carnivora; family Mephitidae; genus Spilogale; species Spilogale gracilis. The sequence goes on along the minus strand of PITA01010807.1, from coordinate 4,640 downwards.
AAACTGAAGTTAAAGGCTGATTTGGCAGCTAATAATAGCCATTATGACTGGTTCAAATCATGAACTTGAATGATCTTTCATTTTATGTATATGTATTTTCTCTTTCAACCAATCAAATTACAGCATTTGATGTTAACTATAAAATAGGCTTCTGACCCTATCCTCCTGCTATTTATTTATTTATTTGAAGGAAAGAAACACAGGGAGAGAGAAAACACAAACAGGGGGAGTGAGAGAGGGAGAAGCAGGCTCCCCACTGAGCAGGGAGCCTGATGCGCGACTGGATGCCCGGACTCCAAATCATGACCTGAGCCAAAGGCAGAGGGTCAACCCACTGAGCCACCCAGGTGCCCCTCCTGCTGGCATTTAATATAAATTTGTATTTAATATGCATCTATAGTTTTCACGTGTGTGTGTGTTTGTGTGCGTGTTTGTGTGTGCATTTAAGATTTTAAAGTCCTGTTTACAGTGTTAGTGAAGCCGTTGAGTCAGAGTAGTATGCCAGTGCTGAGAGAGAGTAAAAGCTTCTTGATCCTTCTTTTAATCCAGCACACGACCGCCAGGCCAGTGAAAACATATCTGTATTCTTCTAACAGAGTTCTGCCATAATTAAGTTATGTCTTCAGAAATATTATCTTCACTCTACCCGGTTCATTTATTCAACAAGTATTTGTTGAGCACCTACTATGCCTTACGCATTCTTCTAGGCCTTGGGGATCGGCGTCCTGGCAACATTGGGAACTGCTGCAGCTTGCCGATACTTTCAGGTTTTCCAGCTGGACTACTGATGGAAAGTTTATCTTCCAGAATGCTAGCAAGGATGTTGGGAAGCTATCAGTAAATCGGCTGGGTCATGGCCAAAGCTGTTTGCTAAGGTGAATGTGTTCCAGAGTAAATGAGAGGGTGTGACGTTGACTTCTATTCATCGGAAGCCGGAAGTGTATTTTAATGCATGGAAATCATGGTAAAAGAATGTCTTCCCAAATGTGTTACTTTGTTGGCTTAGTATCTTGTCCTATGGGAAGCACTAACTCAGCCAGGAGGCAAACTATGTGTCTTGAAGACCCGGTAGAAAATTAAGGAGACACCTGAACACTTATAAATGGGCACCCTTTTCTTTAGGGGACAAATGACTTGTTCTTCCTGTTAATAACTCTATTTCTCACAAAGCTGAGTTGAAGTGCTTTTGAAAAAAAGTCCAAATTTTACAAATACAAATAAGTTCCACTATTATAGCCCTAGCAGTTCATTCAACAAGACCTCTTCTTTAAAATTTCAGGGATCAAAATGTAAAGAACTCTATGGAAAAAAAAAATCTTGTAACTTTTAGTATCAAACATAGGAGGACAGGCTGGGCCAGTGGGTCTTACTCTGATAAAATGTCTTTGAAAGTCATACTTAATATGTGAGAGGTCTTTTACAAAGATTTTAACTTAAAAAAATGCTGTGATTAACACTTTCTTTCATTTAATGGAAAGCAAAGTTTCTGTCAAGCAGGATCAATTTCAGCAAAAGGGAAAATACGATCCAATTAGACATGTCCTCAAGCAGCAAACAAAAATATCCCCGGTTTCACTGAAGTATGTTGAGATATTAAGAGTCTTTGAACTCAGCCATTTTTACTGTTGAAACAGTGTGACTGTTTAGTCTGAACAGTGTGACAAAGTTAGTTTCACAAAGCAAGCAAAGTTACCAGGCAGATATTGTTCTCTTAACATTAAAAAACAAAACAAACAAACAAGCAAAAACCTCTAAAAAATATTTATCTTATTCTGGGCATCTGGGTAAAATAGCGCTCTGTGTTTTTTTTATTTTGGAAGGGGGTTGTGGAATGATTTTTCTCCCCCCCGACAAAAATGAAGTAATGCAAGTTACTTGGGATCCATGAGCGTATTTTGGCGTGGGATGACTGCCCTTTCTTTTTCTTGGCTTCCAGAGCTAGGCATCTGCAATTTGCAAAACAAATTCAAGATAAAGTACCCAGCTGGGCAAGTTTGTACAGTAGATCTCATAAACTGGTTTGCTATTCAATCAATCTTTCTTCCCCCCTTCTCTCTTTGCCTCTTCTTTCCCTGTCTCAATGAACTAACTGCTCAACTGTTCCTCCAGGCTATTCATCTTCTGAACTGTCTACTTATGAAGCCATTTATTTATCTCTCTGCCTGAGAAGCAAGTTGCCTGAACTGTTTCAGAGTCCCTGCAAGCTGGGAGCCCCACTGAGTTATTTATTTGGAGCACAGACAGTGAGGAGGTTGTGTGCGGCTAAAATAATCGACCAGTTCTTATCTTTCAAGGCAACAATGAGAACCATGACAACAGAACAATTGTCAGGCGATCATGCAGGAAACAGCTTTCAAACTGGAAGACTGAAGGGGCGAAGTACTCCTGTCTTCAGGCTGCTCATCTTCCATCTCAAGGATCCACAAACTCTGGCACCAAGAGTCAAGCCCAGATTGCCACCTTTGCTGGTAAACACAGTTCTCTTGGAACATAGCCATGTGTGTGCATTTCCACACTGTCCGGGGCGGCCTTCACACCACAGAGCTGCCTTCTTCACAGAGCTGGAGTGCTCTGCTGGAGCCCTTATGGCACACCACACCTAAAATATTTACCATCTGGCCCTTCCTGGAAAAGTTTCCTGACCTTGCCCTATCTGGCTCTATTGGCCAAGGCATGCTTGTGTGAAATTGATAAAATGCATTTAAGAAGGTACCCAGCAATCCTTGGAAGGGACTGGTGAGTTGGGAATGAGAAACAGCTATCACAAGATCGGTTCACGATCGCCCTCTGCTCCAGCCACATTACAAACTATGGCAACTGAAAAACCATCTTCAGCTTCATCTTCCAGATGAAGACACTATCCAGAAAGGTTAACAAGATGACTTGCATGAGGTTACAGACCTCAGTAAAGGTTGAAGAACACATATCCAAATGCAGGAAACATATTAAGCAAAGACAACGGGAACAAAATCTATCTGCTTAGGAGAACCGTAGCTTGTCTGATAGAACTGACTTGTTAGGGGTGAAGGGTGGTGTAGGGAAAAATGTGGAAGAGTGAAACATGCAAACACAGAGGATATTTGGATTCGTATTTTCCTTTGTCCTTTGTAATTATGAGTACTGGCTGCCTTTTCCTTCTATTTAATAGGGCATTTTTCTTTGCTTGCTCAGAACCTCCTCCTTTACCCTACAGGGAAACCCTGCTCATATGTTTATAATCTGTTTGGTGCAAATGATCAGAATGACTTCTGTGGTCACAGTAGAGTTCATCCTTCAGATGTTACCTAATTTTCAAGTCACCAGGACATTGCATCTATTCTTAGCCTCTGGGGTGGACACTTATTATGGGCTGGCACAGAAAACCAGTTCCATGAGCGAGGAGGCAGCATTTAGGTGGGAGAGTGGCCAGGAACAAAACGTCAGTGGGTCAGGGTGGAGTGGGGAGAGTTTGGTCACTCAGGGGAAGGAATGAGAAAGTTTTCTTAAAAGAGAAACTCTTTAGCTTTAGAAGGGCTCTTTGTGGAAGACCTGAAATTTCTACTCTGTAAGTTACCTTTTAGCTTTCTGTCCCTAGAGCAGTGGTTTCCAACTTTTCTTTGGATAACACAGTCTTTGAGAGTTTCACAAAGCTACGGATTCTGCCTCTCTTTCCTTCCCCCGAGTACACATACAACTAACAATTTTGTCTACATTTTCAGGGAGTTTACACATTTTCTAAACATCCACAGACCATCCATTGACCTCAGGTTGAGAACTCCACCCCCTGCCCCTCAAAGGTCAGTGTTTATGAAAGTAATGAAATGATTTTCCACTTGGATACACCCTCTACACTGCAATCCCAGCTTAAAGCTCTCCATGGCTCCTCTCAGCCCTTGGAATCAAGTCCTAACTCCTGAAAATGGTAGACAAGGCCCTCCATCATCTGGCCTCTGCATCTGTCCCCACTTTCATCTCTCAACGCACGCTTTCTTCACTCCCTCTTGGAGTGACATTAACCTACTTCCTCAAACTCACGGAAGCTCCTTCTTCTCTCTGTACTTTTGCATCTGCTCACAACATCTCTGCCTGGAGCCCTCTTCCTCTGCTTCTCCTTACCAAGGGATCACTCATCCTTTCTAGGCTTGGTTCAGATGTTCCATTTCCAGGAAGTCTTCTCTGGCCTCCTAGGGCTGCTCAGTACCCCTCTTCTGTACTTCCATGACAGTTAGTATTGGCTCATTAGGGACCACTTTTTACTCTGTATCACAACTCTTTTTTGCTTATATCTACCTCCCATTAGAAGGGCTTGGAAGGCTGGGATGATCATCATGTTTTTCCCAGTGTATAGCAGACCCTCCATAAACTTGTTCTTTTTTTTTTTTTTGTATAAATAAATACATAAATAAATGAAGGAGCCACATGGAGTAGAAAATGGGGCCAGAACTTTCTGCTGTCTGTCAGGCACATGGGATAAAAATGTTAGCCCTTTTCAAAGGCAAGTGGAAAGCCACTGTAAGGCAGAAAGGCAAAGGTTGGGCAACACCGTTAAGTCCAGTGTTGCTTTTCTGAGTGTACCACTTTAGAAGGGCCCACAGCATAAAGGATGTTCTAGAAAGGAAAAGAGCTAGTGGTGAGCAATGATGGAGAACATGATGGTGATG